>JAJKFI010000014.1:21246472-21294546 GCA_029204185.1 Lerista edwardsae
GTGTGTGTGTGTGTGTGTGTGTGTGTGTGTGTGTGTGTGTGTGTGTGAGAACCATTCTACTGGGTACTGCAAACTTCGGTACAGATAACAACAGATGGCAATTCAACTGAGTCAGAACTTCCTTTTAGCACTGAGAATAACTGTTGATGGGCTAATCTTATCATTCAGAGTGTCTTGCAGCACTTCATTGAGCCAGTTTGGAACTTAAATTGAACAGGCCCATTCAGCCCTGAAATTCATGACATAAGATGCGACATAAGCCATGCATCTGAGCATATGTAGAATGCATCAGCCCTGAATAACCAGATCCACATCGAGCCCTATGCACTTGAGATTTGGGGGGGGGGCATTGTTCTCTCCTCACTGAAAGTGAGTTATAGATATGCTTAATGCCTTTTAGAAATTAAGCCAGGGTGCAGTCCTAACCAACCTTCCAGCACTGGCATAGCTGTGCCAATAGGGCATGTTCTGCATCCTGCGGTTTGTTCCTTTACCTCGGAGCTGCATTGCCCTTACCTCAGTGCTGGAAAGTTAATAAGGATTGTGCCCTCACTCGTGCCTTTTGGTCAAGATTGCCTCTCCATTTCTGACAAGCACAGTTGTCAACTTATTAAATAATATTTAGGCCGCAATCCTATGCACGTTTACCTGGGGGTAAGGTCCCTTGAGCTCAATGTGCCTTAAACATGCATAAGATTGTGATGAGTGGATGAATGAGTCTGAATACACAACATCAACATAAAGGTGCATGTGAATAAAAATCATATATTTAAAAAGAGAATCCAAATGTCTTCTGAGAATACATGCACATATCACTGCAGGCCTCATCTTAGAAGAAAGATCTGCTTATGGGAGAGAGCGGCTTTTGCCCCAATTGTATCTTCCCGCTACTTACACCAATGCAGCTGTATCGTGGAGGTATGCGCTGTATCCTACGGCGGAGGTGTGATCAGCAGGTCTCCACAAGGGAACTTTTGTTTCCTTATCTCCGAGTAAGGCCCTGAATGTCCTATGCGTTCCCTTGGACCTGCGCCAGCTATGGAGCTGGCAAACGTTCAAGGAGAGTAAGCAGTCAGCATGGGCTGAACCAGGGGGAGGTTGGATTTGGCATGCACGTTTGCCACTGCAGTCCACCCCCTCCAGCCTGGTTCCCACTTCCTGCTCACCCCAATGACTCCCCCTGCTGTCCCTCTCCCTGCCCACAACATCCCCCCTCAATGTACCGGCATAGGCTTGATCTGACAGCCGCAGTGCTGCTCCTCGGATGCTGATGCTGCTTTGTGGCAGAAGCTCAGAATGGCCTTCTAGTGGTGTGGTGTGCTGTGCTCAGCATTGCAAAGCCATACAAAGTTGGACTCGGTCCCACTGTCATAGGGCGGACCATAGGACTCAGCTGGATGCTTCTCCCTAGACGACTTCTCCAACCCATAGTTTTTCTAAGTTCTTGTGCCATATCCAACATTTTTTGAAAAAATAAGTGACATGATTAATGGGGGCAAGAAGATCTTTTGAGTCAATCAGAAGTGTTTGACTTAAGTCATGTTACTAATCGATGAAACAACGTGGCTGAACTCGCAGGGCTTGTAGCTCAGTGGCCGAGGGCCTGCCTTGCATGCAGACGGATCCAGGCTCAGTGCCTGGCATCTCATAAGAAAAGGCTTGCTGGATCAGGCCAAGGACCCATCTAGTCCAGCTCCAGGTAATAGGGCTGAGAAAGACCCCTCTCTGAAACCTGAGGAGTTGCTGTCACTTGGCATAGACCAGAGGTTTTCAGCAGTTGAGTCAGGACCCACTGCTGCCATTTTGTGTTGGGGCGGAGGCCTGCACAGGATGAACACGAGCACCACCTCTGGTGGTGATGATCACTATCTCTGTTTCGCAAGGTGAGTGTGACTTGGTTCTGCACTCTTTATGATAGCGAGGTAGTATACTGGAAGAATCGCTGTGTGCTGCAGATTCTTGCTTAGTGTGGGTTTTTGAGTCTATATTTCAGTGACACAGTTCTACGGCTGGCCTCTGATTTTGAGCCTCTTAATTAGGCTCTTGGTTTTGCCCAGTGAGGCTCTTGGTCTTAATTAGGCTCTTGGTTTTGCCCAGTGAGGCCACAATAGCAACAGGACAAAAAGATGAATTCTGTACTCCCGTTTCCTCCAATAATGCTTTGTGGTGAACTGACGCCAGCAGTGGAATGTTCTTTTTTCTTTTTTCTCTACTTTGAAGTAAGCCACATCGGGAGCCAGCACGGTCTTCATCCTTTTGAACCAGCCAGATGACCGGCTTTTGCAGGGAGGAGCCACAGTGACACTCTGCAGATTTTATTCCAGACTCGCTTGCTCTTTCCCTGCAGGCAGCTACGAATGCTTGACCCCTGCCCAGAGGAGCCACTGTGAGAACCAATTAAAGCGCAGGCCGGGCCGTGGCAAGGGGCGGAGTCAGCGGTCAGCTGGGCGCATGCGCCGTGAGGAACCCCCGGTTGGGCTGTGTGAGATCCATTTTCTGCCCATGGTGGTGGTGGCACAAGACCCAAGACATCTGCAGAGGTTGCACTGCATGGGTGAGTGCTTGGCCTGAGGGTTAACTGAAGGGACAGAGTGGAGCATTTATCCTGCCCTCGGCTTTTATAGTAGCAGCTAGTTCTGGTAAGCTAAGCCACATCCCACAGCAGTTTATCTCCAAAGTGGCCTCAAGTGCCTTTTTTGCAGACTGGCTACAGGGAGGAGAGGAATGCTCCTGGTCTGAACATGCAGTGTCCATTAGTGGGAAGAGACAATCACTTAGTGCTGTTATTTTGAACTCTTGCACAAGCTGTGAACACTTACATGAGCTGTGAACATGACACTATGAACTCTTGCACAGGCATAACACTTCTCACAGTGCAGCACCATAGTATAGTGCCGGTTTTGTAACAGCATGAGAATCGGGCTGCAATCCTGTTCACTCTTGCATGGGAGTAAGTTCCATTGACTATACTGGGACTTACTTCTGAGGAAACAAATATAGGATCAGGCTGTCACATACATTGAAACTCTAGGCAGCCATTAAAAATATCCTGAACAAAGATCTTGTGCAAAGCCTTACACAAGAACCTGTACAAATGGAAGAACTTGGGAATCTGGATTTGAGTTTCTGTCCTTAACCGATGGTCTTCTGCTGTGAAGGAAACAGCACTTCTCTAAGCAGCTTTCCCAGTAATGGGGCGGGGGGACACCTCTGGACCCAATCCAGTGGGTTTGGAAGTTTGATTAGCCTAAGGTAAAGAATCCTATTTTCAGATTTGGGAGGAGCAAAGGAGCAAAATAGGATGTAAAGGAGCAAAATAGAATATAGTGTTAAAACCCAGGGAAAGCCGTTTTGGTAGGCTGTGGTTAAAGTTTCAGCAGCTGCCAGGGTGTTGGGTTGAATAACATAATAGCTCTATCCAATCCAGCATCTTGTTCCTTAGAATGACTTGCCAGCTGACTCTCACATGTGAGAGAAAAAGCATGCCTCTCTCTTCCCTCCCCCATTGCTCTCCTGCAATTGGTGCTCAGAGGCACGTTGCCACCGAACCTGGTGGTATTAAAGTCCTGTATATGCAGCATCCCTCTGAATTCAGGTTGCAGGGATGCAGTGAGATGGAAGGCTAGACCATCACCTCTGCTTGTGGACTTCACAGAAGCATCTGGTTCAACTCCTGTGGGAAACAGGATGATGAATTAGTGGGGCCTTTGGCCTAATTCTCCAGGGATCTGTTATGTTCTGAGCCTGTTGGCGTTCTGCATTCCCCCCCCCTCAATCCTGTCCTCATTCACTACACCTGATTCAAAAGTTCATGTATCTTCCCCCATTTATTTCTTTGCACAGACCTCCGTGGATTCAGCCAGTGCCCTCAGCCTCTGCCCCATGTCAGTTCCAGCTCCACAGCTGCTTATTGCGAGCTCAACAAGAACACACGGCGGTGCCATCGCCAACAGCTCCCATTATACAAGTCTTGCCGCCTGTATCAGACGTGTGATCACGCGGTCCTGATTGCAGGTGCGTCGCAGAGAGTGGGTGGGTCTGCTAAACACTTCTGGCCCACTGAGTACCAGGGATGGCGGCTAGGCAGGATCTGAGCTCCAGGCGTTGGATGCTATGGAAAAATTTGATGCAAGCCTCAGTAGCTTTGTTTTGTTAGGCATGAACTTAAAGGGGCTGTTTCTTCTGGAGAGCAGGGCTGCTGCTGCTTGGTCACATCTTTTGACCTGACCTCTTGCAGCTCCTTCTCTACCTCCAGTTTTCTAAACTGTTAAGCTGTTCCTTTCTAGGTGGCTGGCAGGAGCAGGTCACTTACCCACACCATGCCCAGAATCTGCTGCTCTTCCACCAGATGCTTCAACGCAACGGCTTCCGCCAAGAGCACATCAAAGCCTTCTTTGCAAGTGAGGGGCAGGCTTCAGGTACCCTTAGAAGAGAGATGTCCACTACTAGGAGTGGGGAAGGCCTCTTGATATCGGGAGAAGATATCAGTTCTAATAGTGTTTGGATGCCAAAGGACTGTTCTTCAGACTGGAGTTTGCTGGGTCTCAATATCTGTTGAGATATTTGTTGCTCCTCCTCCACATCACCACCACCACCAAGAGTCTTGCGCTCAGAGTGTTGACTTACTGTAGCCCTTGCTTCCAGATTGCTGGGTGTGAAAGCTCAAGCAAGCAGCCCTTGGTAATGCCTTCATCTTTCACTGCTATGAAAAGAGGGCCAGCTTATGCAGTAGACAAAATAATAACCTATTGCTGTGGGGAACAGAAAAAGGGCAATTCCCCTTAAAGGGGAATAGCCCAGCAATCACCAACAGCAAGGTCTCCAAGATTGTGCTGCTGCTGGGCAGAGAAGGAATTTTTCAGCTTCACTATGGCTCTCTGAAGCATCTGGGGAGCCTGTGACCCCTTCTGCAGCCCACCTAGAGGCTTGAAAACCTTGTAAAATTTTAAAAAAAGAACCCATTCCCAGTTTTCGGCCTGAACTAGGAAATGGGTTACTTTTTAAAAAACTTTTAACAATGTTTCCATACCTCTGGGAGGGCTACAGAGGGGTTGCAGGCTCCTCAGACACTCTGTAGTTATAGCAACCCCCAGGTAAGCTGAAAAATCCCCTTCCAACGCAGCAGCATGATGGTGGAGACCATTCTGCTCCTCCCCCACCCATGCAAACACTTACAGGGTTCCCAACTTCCAAGGAGAAGTTTGGGAACCACTGACCTGTTGAGGTCTACACAGCTGTCCCACTTCCCGACTCTGGGCCCCCTACTAGAAAGGCAGGATTGGGACAGGAACCTGACTTTGATCTTTAAATAAATGAACATGGCAGCTATAGGGTTGGGGAGGGACAAGAACTGGGCCCCTGGGGCAAAACAATCAACAGCCTATTCTTTTTTGAGCAGTGACTGTGGAGATGGGCGACGTGCACCCAGCCACGGAGAAGCTGGCCATTCGTTCCCACCTGGCCTTGGTGTGTCGGAGCCTGCATTGTGCCGACTCGCTGGTTCTCTACCTCAACAGTCCAACCGCCAGTGATGGCACCATGCTGCTGTGGGATGCCAACCGCAATGGCATTGTGAGTATGGTCCAGAGGGTGGGATGGGCCTTGGAAAACAAGGACAGGTTGTCCAGCAAGGGCAGAAGCACTTGGGCCAGGGAGTTCCCCCAGAATTTTATGACTGCCTAATTCCACTGGCACACTAGCTTGGCAGTAGTTTCTGGTTTCTCTATTTCTGTTATTACAAAACATCATAGCCTATCTCTTGAATGAAAATAAACCTATCATCCAGTTCCTGTCAACAATTTTTGTAAATCACCCAGCTGAGCTCATCTGTCATTGCCCAAGCAGGACACTAGCAATGACATGAGCTTTTCACTTTTGCAGGGGCTAACTGCAACTCACCTATGGTAGACCCTGGTTGTGTGTCCACTCTAGCTACCAGCCTAGCTACTGCTGGAAGTTCACATGTATGGCCTGATGCCACAGGTTTCAGGAGCTGCTCTGGCCGTGATGTGGAGGGAGATTAAGGGGGCATGTGCCTCATTCCCACCTCTATAATCAAATATATCAGATGGCTTGAAACTTACGGAGAGCCAGGAAAATATGGCTGTCAGAAAGGCTTGAGCAGGGGTGTTAAGCAGCAACAGACCTTCCAGGAAGTCCCTATCAGCCTGTATTTGGCCATTTGAAAGTGACCTGTCTTTTCATTGGCTGGAATTGGAAGCTGAAGAACCACGCTTGCAGAGGGGGGATACGGAGGGGGCCACCCCACCTGTCCCGACTTGTCCTGGACAGCCCAACTGAAGGGAGAGATGCTGACAGAATTGCAGGTGAAGACTCCAGCCCTCTCCTGGCATCTGTTCCCTTCAAAGGCCCGTCCAGCTCTTTCATGTGTGCCTGCAGGGAGAAAACACCTCCCGTTTTTGCAGTGGGTGCTGGCCCTGGCTTGCTCTTTCCTACTTAATCCGCTCCTTTTAACTCCCAGGCGGTGGAATTCCCTTGATCTCTGAACTGTAGAGCTGTTGGGGGTGATAAAGGGGCAGGTGCTGATGAGATGCCCTTTCCTTTCCTCTGTAGGCTGATCCTAAGGAACGGTACCCCATCTCAGAGCTCTTAGCTGATTTGGAAAGCTGCAATGCCCATAGGGTCCTCCTTTTCCTTGACCAGAGCTACCCAGGGCCATTGGTAAAGAAATTGCGGGTGTCAAAACACCATCCCAACGTGGTGCTAGTGCGTGGCACCACCGCCAACGGTGGGTCAGGTTTTGCCGAGTTCTGGGCTGGCCTACAACCTGATCAGTGCCTGCTGCAGCATATCTTACCGGTAAGTGCCAGGAAGAGCAAGGGAGGGCAGAGGCCATGATTATTCAAGGCTTTATAGATGAAGTCATAGGGCAAGTGATCCCAATACCAACTGCTCATTCCAAACAAAATACTAAGGGCCTAAAAATGGTGAGTTGGAAGCCCCTGTTTTAGCATTGGCTTTTGGCAGGTGGTGTCTCTTGTTCAAAGGGATAGCTTTTAGTGACACGGGTATCATCCTTAAATAAGTAGAAGGAATCTCTCCTTCTTATCCCCAAATTGGGTGGGAGGAGAAATGAGAAGAGGCAGATTAGAGAGGAAATTGGAAACACATTTAACAGGACTGCCGTCTAGGACCAGAAATACTTGTCCAATTAAGTATTGGAAATACTTGTCCAATACTTGTCTATTCTAACCTGGATAGAACTGCAGCAAGTTTAATGCAACTTACAACTGACTCAGCACAGTGGCTAAGAGACTGTGCTGTGAGTTAGGACTTCTCAGGTTTGACTCTCCTCTGCCATAAACTCACCAGATGGCCTTAGGCTAGCTACTCCCTCTGAGCCTCAGTTCTCCACCTGTAATTTGGGAATAATACTCAATTCACAGGATTAAATGAATACTCAATTCACAGGATTGAGAACTGAGTGATAATACTCAATTCACAAGAATTACAAGTGAAACACAAAATTATACAAATATTAGTATAATTATCTTTTGATTACCCCACCTTCCAGCCAGATTGGTTTTTCAGCTCACAAGTGTGTATAAAAAGCTACCTCATTGATTTTCATCTCACAGCTGGGCAAGCCTACAGTGCCGTCGGGTAAATGCTTGACTGCACTGCATGTACTGGCCAGAATTGACTTTAGTAAGTGGATACACAATTCAGCTGTTGTGGGAGGAGCTGCAATGCAAATGAGAAAACAAACACAAAGTCTAATGGAAATTTGCAGCACAGCCATTTTTTTATGCGAGTTTAGAAAGGAAAACCGGACTTTCATTATCATCTCCCCCCCGTTAGTTCTAATGGGCATTGTTTCCACAAGTATATTTATACCATTCAATTTGAATTTATATTCAAATTTATATCAGAAAACAGGGAAATGCACTTGAAACGGGCCCTGATTTTAAAACAGGTAGTTAGTTCTGCCCTCTTAGACTTTCCTTGGTGGCCAAACTTGCTGATGACTATACAAACTGCTGAGACAATTATCTGAAGTTTTCTGAACCCTACACAAATGATTGTAACAAGGATGATAATTCCAGCAGTGGCCCAGGGCAGTCCTAACTGAAATAACCTCTCCTTGCTTGCAGGTGGGCTCATGGTCTGCAGTTTTGGCCTCTGGTACACCAGCTCAGTTGCTCAACGTTACGTTGGCAGGAGCTCCCTGCCATTCCATGCCACCCCTGGGAGAGGAGGAGCGTCAGCGTCGCTATCACGGCTGTCAGAATCTGCCCACCATGTTATGGTATCAAAGCAGGCATCAGCGGCTGCCGCAGGAGGATGACTGAGCCTGATGGGGCTCTGCTCAGGATCTCTCTTCAAGATCAGGCCCTTGTTCTGTCCCTGTGGCACATTTCCTTAACCAAGGAGGTTCCTGGTTTCAAGGGAAATGGGGGGAGGGGAGTCATCTGCTACTGAGCCCAATGGGTTGGCATGAACTAGTCCCTGAACATTGTTGGGAGAGGTTAAGGCAGCCCTAATGAACTGCTGCTCTGGACTCTCAAATGCCCACCACATTCTAGCAGTCAGGGCCAACAGGAGAAGCCCTGGTCTTACAGCCTATCAAAGACATACACATGGAGATAGGAAAAATGCTAAAGTCACAGTGAGACTGGTCATCAGCTAGGAGGTGACTATGTGTGGGGCAGTAGAATGGCAGCCAATGCTGAGCAATTAGGCCAGAGCACCACAGAGGTACAGAAAGGGCGAATGGGCACAGCACAGTGCTCTGGCATTCACACTGTGCTGCTACCCTTCAAATAGCGTTTGTCTTTCACTTGGAAGCTAGAAGCTGCCTGTCACTCTCTTTTTTTCTTGTCTGTATGAATATAAGCCCCAAAGCACCCTCTGGCAAGAATGGAGCTGGTGGCAAAACATGCTGTAAGATAACCAAACCCTGGAATAAAGGCTGTTGCTGGTTTCTTTCTTTCTTGCTGTTTACATTTCATAGGACTTTATTGAAATGGGAACCACTACCAGGGTAAAGGTCTGTCTGCTCATGTGAAGGTATGCTGATGAAGGACACCGGGAAATCTGGCCTCCTAATTCCTATTCTGGAAGGGAGATGTGGGCAGGTCTACGCTGGAGATAGCAGAATCGAGCTGGAATGAGCAATTGGACGTAATCCCAAATTGCCAAACTTGGAATCCAATCACTGAGTCCATCGAGAATCATGGCCAATGGTAATTTTCAATTTATAATGAATGTTCAGGCTATGTATGGCTCTAGCGTTTTTCCATCTCTATGGGGATAAACTGGCAGTCAGGACTTCTGCACCCTCTGGGAGGTGAGTGGTATTCAATGGTTTTTTTGTTCAGTCGCTAAGTCGTGTCCGGCTCTTCGCGACCCCATGGACCACAGCACGCCAGGCCTCCCTGTCCTCCACTAGCTTCCTGAGTTCGCCCAATTTCATGTTCATCGCTTCGGTGACACTATCTAACCATCTCATCCTCTGCCGCCCCCTTCTCCTTTTGCCTTCAATCTTTCCCAGCATGAGGGTCTTTTCTAAAGAGTCCTCTCTTCTCATGAGGTGGCCAAAGTACTTGAGCTTCAGCTTCAGGATTTGTCCTTCCAGGGAGCAATAAGGCTTGACTTCCTGGAGGATTGACCGATTGGACCTCCTTGCAGTCCAGGGGACTCTCAAGAGTCTTCTCCAACACCATAACTCAAAAGCATTTATTCTTCAGCGCTCTGCCTTTCTTATGGTCCAGCTCTCACAGCCATACATTGCCACTGGGTTGGATCATTGCAAAGTAGAAAGCTGCGGGGGCTGACTCTGCACTGCCCCCTCCCATCTGACTATCATTCACTTAGCTCTCTGCTGGTTTGGGCAAATGAGTGTGCTTGGGCACAGGCTCCATAGTCCTTTTTATTTAATACCAACTGAGACATGTACACTTCAGTGGGCTAGTAACTTTCTGCCTGCCAAGAAGACCCACAGGAAAAGGGATCTAGACTTACTGAACAGGCCCAAGAATGCTGTAGGTAGTGTGCATGTAATAGTTTTGAGCTTCAGGGGCCAGTCAAAGCTAAGACATACGCTAGCAATCACTGTTAAAGGTGAGCAGGCATGTTAGAGTGAGAGGGAGGTAGCAAAGGGATGCTCTTGCCTGCAATTAAATCCCACAGAGTGCAGCTGGCCATTATTGTTTGCCAAGCACTGATACCCCAGTGCCTCTTGCCCCTCAATGTCAGGGAACAGCTGCTGGCTGGCTTGGCAGCACCTGGACTTGACTAGCAAGCCACGGAGTTGGTACCTACTGGGTCTTCCAGTTGGTTGCCTCCATGTCTGTTATTTTGTAAAATGCAGTGCAAATTGTTGGTGCTATGTACATAAAGAAATTGAGGCAGCTGGCAGGGGCTGTGACTGCTTGCCCTTCCAGCCCAGGTTTTCCTCGGACTGAATGGCCCTGTCTCAATGGGAACAGCAGCCATCTGAAAGTTAGCACCACTACAGCCACCACGCACAATGCACTTGCATGGTTTGGGGTGGGAGGAAGGAAAAGTAGGGAAGTCTTCCTCATCTTTTTTCCCTACCCTCTCCAAACACAATGAATTATCACCAGTCCCCTCACTTTTATCCTATTTAAGGTATGTTGAAATGTAAACAACTGATAAACATGTAATGAGGATCTTTTGTGTCTTCTTGGCTGAGCAACTTATCATTTGAGGATCTCTGCGTATGTCTCATGAGATATTTGAAAAACAGCCCACCCTGGCATGTGGCCACTACACCTTCTAGCCCTTCCCCTCCACAGATGAGACTGAATGCAGCAGCTCCACAGGTGGATCTGAAAACACTGGAAGTTTATGAAAATTAAAACATCAAAATCAGAAGCTACAAAACACAGCCATTCTCCAGGCATCCTTTGTAGTTATAGACAAATGGCTGGCAACACACAAATGTCCTCTCTCCCCACAATCCCCATGCTCATCTTTGCAAGGAAAAGTAGTTGCCAGCAAGAATGGTACATCAGCGTGGCACTGGATGCCATTCAGACTTGAGGTCCTGGTCCCAGCCTGTCCATCACCAATTATTGACACTACATCTAGGTCATAAAGCAACATGCTTCCCTGGATCACGGGCAGCAGCCAAGGGTACCATTTGCAGCATATGTTGTTTTAGCATGAGAGGCTTCCTGCTCATGAAGAGCAGTGCATGCTGAGAAGGACACATCCCAGCATTCCTCACATCTGGTGTCCATGACCACAATTCTGACTTAGTGGATCTGCTGTTTGCCCAGGTGTCCTGACTTTCTCTCCCACTGTGCCTGACGAAATCACAAATATAATGGCAGAGGAGACGGCTGCCCCTTTGGCTTCAAGCCGCATCCTGCAGGAACAGGAGTTGCCGATATATCTGGAGGTTGCTCAGAAGTTTCATGGCTTAGCTAGGACTCGGATGCGCTGGTCACTGTGCCTGCCTCCGACCCACTGCCCTGGTCACTTCGGGCGCTGGCAGTCTCTGGAACACTGTCTGCAATGCTTGGGGTGGCACCAGCTATGACGCTTGGGGAAGAACCAGCCACTGATGCCGTGGCAACCGAGGTGCCACCAGCCTCCGATTCTTTGGCCTCTGATGCCACGATGCTTGCGGTACCGCCGGCTTCCGATGCTGCGGCACTTGGCGCAGCACTGACCTCTGATGCCATGACACTTGGGGGGCCGCTGGCCTTCGACTGAGGAGTCAGACGGCTGCCTGCTTCCGACACACTGCCTGCGACGCTTGTAGCACCTCCCACCTCTGAGGCAGTGCCCGTGACACTTGGAGCAGCATGAGCCTCCGACACAGTGGCACGGCTTGGCTCTGACTCAGCACTGTGAGTGCTTTGCATGGTGCTTCGTTCTGATATGTCACTGTAGATGTCCACTTTGGAACTCGGCTCCAATGGAGCAATGGGGGTTTGCTCCTTGGGGCTTGCTTCCAACAAATCCTTGGGAGTGTCCTGCGGCACAGAACTGCTCTTCACATCTGGGTTATTGCTTCTTTGCTGCACCCACATGTCATAGTAGAGGCCACCCTTTTTTATCAGCTCTGTATGCCTGTAAAAAAAAAAGGGATGGTTTACTCCATAGGCACATTTTTCAGTCTTGAGCAAGTTTGAAAGAAGCATTAAGAAACTCACAACTTCCTATTTCCATGGTGGATCCTTTCAAACATAGGGCCCAATCCTATCCAATTTTTCAGCACTGATGCAGCCACAATGCATCTCTGAGGTAAAGGAACCAACGTTTTCTTATGTGAAGGAGGTGTCCATGACTACCCCTCTACTGCAGGATGCAGCTCATACTCAGCACAGCTGCATTTGTGCTGGGAAATCAGATAGGATTGGGCCTATACACAATGACATCCTGTGTCCAGACTACAAAACCCTAGTTGCCACACTGAAGTTGCCATAGCCTTGCCAATATTTTATTCATTAAGAAGGCTGAAGCAGAAGGAATTGTGGGTAGCAAGTGGTGGTTGGGATATTTGAAGGCTAATGCTTGAATTTGGAAGGTCTGCTGTGCCTTCTCTTCCCCTATATGAGGTGATCAGATGCGTGGTAGAAAGCTTGCAACACAACTGCAGTTACTCTCCCCATGGGAAAGGAACAGACATGTCATGTAGCGGGTATGCGGGGGTACGCGTGTATCCGTTCCTAGAATTAGGGCTGGCCCCGCCCATTCGCCCACCCACTCGTCGACTCTGTCGGCACTCCGCCCCCTGCAACGTTTGAATTGCCTGCATGTTTGAGTTGCCTGCACGTTCTCAGAGCCAGGCAGGCAGGCAGGCAGGCAGGCAGGCAGCAGCAGCGTGAGCAGGTAGGCTGCCTGGGGCTCCCTCCCGAGGAGGCACAGCAGTTCCTGGGGGGGGGGAATCGGTAGCCTGCTCAGCAGCCCCAGAGAAGGCCGGAGGAGGCGCGGCGGTTCCTGAGTATGACCTCACTTCAGGTGGGCAGGCCCTGACACAAGTGCCAATCAAAAGTGAGTACCTGTTGCTAAATCATTTAGATGCCATTACTGAGGAGTATCCAGTTGGATTTGGGTTAGGAGAAACAGACAGTAATATGTGTATGTTGGCATTTTATGGGAATAGAAACTGGAGCCAGGTCCACCTTTTTCTTCAGTAATCACCAAAAGCACTTCTGAATCTTTGTGGTCAAACTTTCATTTTTTGTCTGTCTTGTAAAGTTTCCACCTCTTATGGCTGTAAATGTATGCCTAGAAGCATGTGGGCAATGGATCTGCTAAAACTGCAGACACCAGAGAGGCGGCTGAAGATGTGTATGTGTGTCTTCAGGGCCTTTGTATTACTCCCTGCCTCCCTAGCACAACAGGAATAAATGAGGCAAAATAAGGGAAAACTATTCTCAATTTGCAGAATTTATGCAGATTGCAGAATTCCATTTTTGTCAGTGTAGACTTTGGATAGGTTATGGCATGTTAGTTTTCTTGTCCTTAGCAATTAATACATCCAGCTCTGAGCATGCAGAATGGTTTACCTTCCTCGCTCTACCACTCGGCCTTCCTTGAGGACTAGGATATGATCAGCATTAATCACTGTGGATAGTCTGCAAAGAAAACACAAATACTGTGGCTGTTAGCAAGAGGGCAAAATGTAATCATGATCTTTCTCCCACTCACTGCTCCTAACAATACACTCCATATGAGAGCAGACTGAGAGAATATGGGTCTCAGTCCTGTCGAGTTTGAGATATCCTACCTTGAGAAAACCACAACACATGTTTACTATGCTGTTGCAAAACAGTTAAAAGAGGCTATAGCTCAGTGGCAGAGCACACGTTTTGCAAACAGAAAGCCCCAGGTTTGGCTGAGGAAGACCTTGAAGAGCTGCTACTGCCAGTCAAACCAATGATCTGAATCAGTAAAGGGCAGCTTCTTCTGTTCATATGGAAGCAAATAGAGTGGCGGGAGCATATCTTGTGTGGACTGACTTGAAAACTGGACAATTACAGGAGATCCAGTTAGTGAATTTTTATGCTGTTAGTTTAGCAACATGAAGCGACATTCAGATATTGCTTCTGATAACAGTCTCATAGCAATGCCACACCATCCTGATAATAACAATACATAGCATTTCTACAGAACTTTCTGAGTGTACAAAGCACTTCACGTGGCCTGTCTTATGCAGTCCTTATCCTGTACGGAAATTATTGTCCCCATGTTACAGTTGGGTAAGGGCCAGCAGCACAGCCGGAAGGAGTGGTGCCCTGAGACACACCTTCCAGGACCGTTCCTTGACCCGTACCTCTCCAAACATGACAAGAGTTGTGCTCCAGATGCTTCCAGAGGGTGTTTTGAGGCCCAGGGCAGCCTCCCTGAGTCTCAGAAGGCCTTCTAAGGCCTCTGGAAGCCCTTAAAATGGCACTTCCAGTTTTGAGTGAAAAACGGGAAGCGATATTCTAAGGCATTCTGGAGGCTTCGGAACACCCTCTGGATGTGACCAGAGCACAGCTCCTGTTATGTCCAGAGGGGGCACAGAGGCAGTTGCTAGTGGTGGGGGGGAGAGAACCCGGCAGCCACAGCAGATGCAGCATGGCCGCCCCCCAAGGAGTGATGCCTGGGATCACAGCATTCCTGTGACTCCCTTCTCAGCTGTGCAACTGCCTAAGGTCACCTAATGAGTTCAAACCATGAAAGATCTGATTCACAGCCCAGCCTCTTGGCTACTTCACTACATCTGCTCTCATATACGTGGCAGAACTCCTTCAGCTCATGACCAACATTTTGGAAGAAGCACAGAGCCACTAAAGACATAGGGCAGTGTTATTCAAACTGTGGGCTACGACCCACTTGGTGGGTCCACGAGAGCAACCATCTTGGAAACTGCAGACGTTACTCTTGTTATATTCCTTTTGTGAGTGTTAACCGTTTGAATATTCAAGTGAGGGTTTTTTTTTTGTTCAGTGCTTTTATGTGATATTTTGTCCTAATTGTGCTTTTTGTCAGGGATGTTTCATGGTTGTACAACTGCTGCAGTCCAAGAATGCCAATTTACATTTCAGGAGTGTCATTTTATTATGTTACAATGACAGCACTTCCTGCTTGATGATGTCACATCTGGATATGACATCACTTCCAGGTTAAAGACATCACTTCTGGTGGGTCCCAGCACGAGTGCCACTCTAAAAAATGGGGCCCAGTCTAAAAAGTTTGAATACCACTGACATAGGGCATTGTATTCCTGCCCCCATCTTCCTAGTTACATTACAGAGAGGGAAACAGCCAGTGAGCAGCAAAGTGTTGGGAAACCGGATGTCCTGTCACTATACCAGCCAAAGGAAGCTCTAGAGATGGCTTATTCTGTGGCAGCATGCAGCAAAGAAAAGTCATTAAATTATTAAATACAAAATGCCTTTTCATTTATTTCAAAATAAATGCCTTTTCAGACATTACTGTAACCATAGTTGCATAGTTGCAAGGGAATGGAAGTGCAGTGGCAAGCCCCATGCACAGTGCAGCCACACTCTGCAGCATTGCCCTGCACTCTCTCTATGATGAAGAATGTTGGGTATCCTGGATTTGGCGAACTAGCAGCAAATGCCAACATTTTTGCAAGGTTGCCCCAGCCCATTTCTTTTGCCATGTTTTTCACAAGTGGAAGCCACAATCAAACTGTGTCCCCTTGAACTAGTCACAGACCAATACATATCTTATTGGACAAGTCATCTAGTCTAGCTGCCCTACCCTTCTTGTACCCATCTCTGACAGACTCCCATCCAAGGAAGCAAAGTCTGCAATCCCTACTGGCAGCATGGTTTCACTCCCACAACATATGGCAATGTTTGCTGACTCAGATGGCTTTAAAAGGGGATTAGATAAATTCATGTCTATTAGGTGAGAGTTAAATGGAGCCTTCAGGTGCTTGGAGATCAAAGCATGGGAGAGTTCATATCGAGTTCATGCCCTGCTTATGGGCTTCATTGGTAGGCCACTGTTAGATACAGGAGGATATTAGATGGATCTTTGTTTGGATCCAGCAGGGCTTTTGTTCTTATGAGTTTCTCTCATAGGGTAGTAAACCAGAGAATCCTGAACATTGAAATCAGAGGTACTTAAGGAGCTGATTAAAAATTAATGTGCTGGCAGTGTGGCAAAGGGATGCTGGAGCCAGAAGCAAGCAGTTCTGGCACATCCATGAGGCCGAATGAGGCAGTTGCCTCAGGCAGTAGGGGAGCCAAACCTGCCTCCACCTGTCTGCTTGCCTCCAATGCTCCTCACCCACCTACCCTACACTCCCTACTCTGGAAAAGTAAGGGGGACAGAGCAAATGGAGAAGTTAGGAGGAGAGCAGAATGTGTCAGAAATGCTCCCTTTTCCAATCTAGGGAGTGAGAAGAGCAGAGATTCACCAGGTAAGAAGGGGATAGCATTTGGCTTACTGCCTCAGTTGCCAGGAAGGCTGTCCCTAGGAACCATGTTGGGCCTCATTCATTTAAATGGCTTAACATCTTTCCAGCTGCTATTATGCTAGTACAAAACTGCTGTGGCAAGGTGATTCCCAGACACCTGACCTAAGTATATAAGAATCTTGCTCAATGAAGATCAGCATCCTATTGATCAAACAGATGTCTCCAGGAAGGCCATAGCCAGGATGTGAAAAGAACAGGCTTCCCATTGTTGCTCCTCGGCAAATGGTATTCCAAATTTGGAGGCCCTTGTGATTAAAAGGGCTGTTCTCCATGAATTTGTCTACTCTCTTTTTCAAGGCACTTAAACTACTGGCTCATCTTTACATTTTGTGGCAATGAAATTTACCAACTAATTATGCATTGCATGAAAAAAGTGCATCCTTCTGTCTGCCCTCAATGAACTGCCAGTCAATCTCATTTGATGACCCGAAGCTGTCATCTTACCTGTGAGCCACAATTATGGTGGTGCGGCCTGCACACACTTTGGCCAGGGATGCCTGGATATTTCTCTCCGTCTTTGTGTCCAGCGCTGATGTCGCCTGTAAGATTCAGGCACAGTGATGGGTGGAGAAGTGAAGGTCCAGAACTCTGGCACCAACCCAAAATTATTGGTCCATCAGTAAACAAAGTGGGTTACCACCACTGCTGGGGAAATTGGTAAGAAAATGGTAAGAATGAGGGAAAGAAGTTCATTTGGTTCTGATGAGGTAGAAAAGGGAGCTTCTAGGTTGTTAGGCACAGTCATCGGTATTGAGAAAGATTCCCAGGTTAGTGAGGTACAATGGAAAGGAAGGGAAGGAGATACATAAGGGGAAAAGAAGTTGGCTTTAGGAATTAATAGTTAAGGAGCTATCCGCCGTTACCTCATCAAAGAGCATGATCTGGGGGTCCTTCAAGAGGGTGCGGGCAATAGCGACTCGTTGCTTCTCTCCACCACTGAGCTTCAAACCTCGCTCACCAACCTGTGTTTCATAACCTGCCAGGCACAAACAGCCAATACGAAACAAAATGCTATGCAGGAGAGGGTGACTGCCAATTAATGACTCCTGGCAATGGGCAAAATGCCATGAATCTTTGACCACTTATAGCATCTCACTGTATCACCCAGGCCTGAAAAGAAGGGAGATTTGACATCCCAATGTCTAGCAATCCCAAAGTCTATTGGCCAGAGTACCTCGAGAAATAGGAAAAAGAGATGTGACAACTGTGAGCAGCTTGCCTTAGTGGTCAGTTGTGCATCTCTTTAGTCAGAGCCTCTATCAAGTATTCAACTGCTCTTATTGGGATTCCCAGGGATGGGGATAGAGGACAGCCACAAACCTTGCTCATGTTAACTGAAAAATAAAATGCTTTTTCACTTTACTGTTAACATGAGCAAGACCTGTAACAGGCCATCTTCCTAGAGTAGAGACTGTAAAAATGGGGGGCACATCCCTTTGATTCAGATTAGGCTTCCAGGCCTAACTATTTGCAGGTCTAGAGAAGCATTGGGTAGTGACTTTATGGTACAATAGCAGGTAACAGAAATAAGGAGCAGCCCTTACCATCAGGGAAGTTGGCGATACTCTGATGTATTTGAGCAGCCCTTGCTGCCTCTGTCACCTCTTCGTTGGTGGCGTCAATTCGTCCATAGCGGATGTTGTTGCGAATGGTATCATTGAAGAGGACAGTGTCCTGAGGCACCACGCCAATGTAGGCCCGCAGCGAGGACTGCTTTACCTGTGGGCATTTGGAGATGGGAAGGTTGGGATGGCAAGAAAAGGAGAGAAAGCTAGCACACACTGCCCAGATTAAGGCCTGGAATACAGGTGATGCCCCAGGACAGTATAGGGCTGCCAGTCCTAGGGTATTTGCATCCTGGTCGACTATATCCCAGTGAAATGCATCCCAGTCATTGTGTCTCTGGACATTCGTGTCTGGTTTTGTTTTGTTTTTTTCATCCCAGACATTTGCATGCACCATAACTGGGCAACAAACACGATGTTGTATATCTTAAGCCTCTTATTACAGCACTAACTCAACCTTTGCATTTTAAAAATATAAGGTACATCTAATATAAATATACCGTACTATACATATATTGGGGCACAAATGTCCAGGATGCAAAAAACATGGATGCAAGCAGCCAATAGCAGGATGCATTTGACAGGGACACAGTTGTCCAGGACACAGTGGTCCTGGTCACTAGGGCTATCACAACCTTATGGAGAGTTTTGCATGAGGCAGTTCCTTGGGACAAACTGTGTCTCACAACAGCCAGGGTTTTGCCTAGCAGTGGAGGCAAATCACTAGGTTACCCAGGTTACAGTGCAGAGAGGCCTTCATGTTTTGGCAGCCTGACAATTGGGAGCAGCTTAAACAATATCTGAGCATCAAAGCTGTAACTGTTTTGGCACAAGATATGACTGATCTTGCTGAGCACTGTTATGCCCTCTAAAGCTTCATATATAGAGTTTGGGGATTGGGGAGGGACAGAAAAGCTGGAGACCAATGATATAGCAGAAGGCACTTTGGGAGAAGGATCACTTCTGGTGTATAATCACTCTGTTGCTTCTGATAAATGGATTTTTGCCTTATTTTGTTACTGTTAGAAAAAAAATCTGAAAAACAAAAGCAAAATCCAAATGTTCGGCTGGAGCAGACAGTGGGACAAAAAGTCCATGAGTGAGCATGCTTGCATCAGGGAAAATTATGCCTCTCTCTGACCACCTTTAATTCTCTGAAAACTGTCTGTCAAGCCCTGTGTCATCTCCCAGAACTTCTGCTGTATTGACAAGCTAAACAGGACTTTACCAGAGAGGGAAAGCTACAGAGAAAAAAAATCTGGTGGGGTGTGTATGGAACCACACATTCAAAGATCAGACAACAAACAGCTGGAGCATAAAAGGAGCAGCTGTCCTTCAATCCTCTCTCCACCCATCCACCCCCCTCTGGATTCTCATGAAATCCTGGCACCCAGATGGGGCACCGAGGAATCTCTCTCTCAGATATCCCATCGCCTTTCCTCAGCCAGTCTGGGTGGCTAAGGAGGGGGAAAGGCACATTGCAGCTGTGCTCTCCCCTATGCAACCCTTTCATCTGGCTCTAAATGGAATCACACATCTTTGCTTGCTGGGGGCAGCAAACATGAATCAGGAATTAAGCTGTTGCTGCAGTGCAGCAGAAGGCTTGAGTGGCAGGAGGAAGAACATTTATGCGCACACATGCACAGAGGGAGAGAGAGAGAGAGAGAGAGAGAGAGAGAGAGACCCACACTAGATTCTGCCACAGATGGCAGGACACAACTATGAGATCAGCTTCACACCTTCTGCACCATGTAGCTTGGGTCAAGGAATTATTCCAGATATTGTTGTATGTAAGCCATGTATAGTAATGTTATGTTACATGCTCCTTTACAGTGGCAGTCTCTCTTGCTTTGTACTTGACATGTAGCATGTTTGTCAAAAAGGCTGGCCACCACTAGTAGTGGCCCAATCCTATCAAGCACTGGCCCAGAGAGTGCCACGCTGCTGACAGTGCTGAATGCTATGGGTGAGCTGAGGATGGGCTGCGGACCAGGAAGCTAAAGAAATGTTTACTTACCTCTTTATAGGCTCACTGATCACCAGTGGGTCTCCTCAGACCTACACCAAATCTTTGGCTGGTGTAAGACTGAACAGCCTCCTGGGGGTGGGTTCAGGCTGAGAAAGGAAGATAAGATCTGCCATACATGGCTGCTACCGAGATCCACTCCCTTCAGCCTTGCCTGGTCCAATCCCAGACACACACACACACACACACCTTCCCTGCTCTGGCAGATGTTCTGCAGCCTTCCACTGCTGGCTCAGATCTTACTGGCTGTCATGCTGTTGCTAGTGTGACACAGAAAGATGGAGCAGCTGTGATGCCAGCAGTCCTGGCTTTATGCTGGTGGATCACAAGATCTGCCAGCTGATGGCCTAGAGAGGACTAGACTGTAAAGCTGCAATTCTACACATACTGGCAGCTCAGTCATATCCATTCCCTTCCCCACAGATGCAGAAGCACCACTAGAATGTGCATTATATCTTGTGGAGTGGGGGCAGTGGCATCGCTGGGGGTGGGGTGGGCCACACCAGGTGAAACGCATGGGGGGTGACACCACCAAGGACCAAAATGGCTAAAATTGTGGTTTTAAAAGACGATAGCATCATGCTATGTACCATTGGATGCGGAATTTCACCCAGAAGTCAATGGAAAAAACCAGAGTGTAATATCTTCATTCTATCAAAAGTTATGGCCAAAAAACTAACAACCAAAAATAAAACTTTTAAAGTAAAAATCGTGGTTTTATGGAATACCTCCATCACATTATATAATGTTGGATGCAGAATTTCACGTGGAATTCAATGAAAAAACCAGAGTGTTATATCTTTATTCTATCAAAAGCTATGGCCAAAAAAGCTAAAAACTGAAAATACAACTTTTTAAATATAAAAATTGCGATTTTTTTTTACAGTATGAGTCAGTTCTCATTTCCATGCAGCAGAGCTAATACTAGAACTCTTATTTAATTGTGTGAGTGTCATCAAATTGGCCACAGGTTTTTTTTGTTGGTTACTAATTTGTTGTGTGACTTGTACTATAGTTAAAATAAACAAAGTTGATGGGGGTAACACCAACCTTAGTGATAGCACTGCATTTAGATTGTGCATATGGTATTGTAATTTATTCTGTACGGTGTGGTTTTAGTGATTTTCAAACCTTTGACCCCAATCCTATGCATGGCTACTCAGAAGTAAGTCCCATTACACTCAATGGATCTTACTCCCAGGTAAATGTGGCTAGGACTGCACCCAGGCACCCAGTCCTGCATTGGAGCAGGCAGGCCACCTGGCCTGCATCCAATGCAGGCTGAGAGGCAGCTGGAGTTCACCTCAGGATAAGGGGATATTTTCCCCTACCCTCAGGTAAACAAAATCACTGGCACAAATCCGAGTGGTCGAATTAGGCCCGACTGACCCAGGGAGGGGGGTTAGGATCCGGCCTAATAGCGACCCCTCCCTGGGCCCGCCTGCCCACCTGCCCTTCCTCTGCCCCATTCTGCTGCCTTTCTCCTGGGGCCCCACACCTGTTGAACTTAGTTGGCGCGGGTCAGTTTACCAAGCATGTGCAGTGGCATCTATGGGTCGGTGTGACTCCCTGTGCCAATCCAGTGACTTCTTCTGTGGCGTAGAAATGCCTTGTGCCATGTTTGTGACATACTTCGGCCAGCACTACTGACAAGCACCGGCTGTATTGGAAAAGGCAGGAGCTACCCCAAGGAGTGAGGGAATGGTATCAGCAATGGCCCCTTGCCCAGGTAAACCAGGGATTATGGGGTTAATCCCAGAACTCCTGCAGCAGGAACACAGCTGCAGGCTGATAAGGGCTCTGGCTCTGAAGGGAGGTTAGCACAGGTGCAGAGGTTAGCACAGGTGCAGATGGGTGTGGCTGATGAATGAAAGCCTGCCCACTGATTGGCTGGCCTCAGTATAAAGCTGGAGGCAGGAGCAGGAGAAAAGGGGCTGGGCAGGTGCTGGATGGATGGAGTGCTGGCTGGACTGACTACCTGAAGGACTGCTGGACAGACTGTGCCTGAAGGACTGGATGGATGGACTAACTGGCTAAAGGAAGGTAAGCTTATTGTGGGAAATTATTGGGAGTTGTTGTATGGCTGCCACGCCCCTGGAGCCACCAAGTGGAGGAGGCAGTTGTGGCTTAGGCAAGCTGACTGCCTATTGTTTGGTGGTGGGGTTAGTTAGAATTAAGGTAGTTTGGAGCCAAGCCAGTAATGAGGGCAGTCTGGAGGAGGCTGGCCAGCCAGTGATCCCAATCAAAGCTGCTGGAAGAGAGGAGCCCCAGTGGGTGACTGAACCCCTGTCCCTCTTGCCTATCTCTGAGGCCGCTCTGGAGGGGAAACTAGTTAGCCTCGTGTGGGCATTAGGGCCTTTGGGGAGACCCAGCAGGGTATTTGGCAGAACACTGGCCAAACGGGTGCTCTGGATTGTGCCCTTAGTTATCTTTGCTCTTTCTTGCATTTCCTGAGTGCCCGAAGCTACTTCAAAATGCAGGTGTCCAAATGTATCTTGTTGGTTTCCCCCCAATCCTAGATCCAGGATATTTGCTCCTTCACACTACTTCTTAAGAACGAACAAGCTGCCCCATCAGTCTAGCAGCACTCTGTCTCTAACACTGCCCAGTCAGATGTCCTTGGAAAAAGCACAAGCAGAGCACAATGGAGAGAGACATCCCTTGTTGCTCATCTCCAGCACCTGGCAAGCACACAGGTATATTGTCCCGGAGTGCAAGGATTATCCTCCCAGCTACTATAGTGAATACCCATTGCTACATCAACTCTTCAGGAATTCCTTTAACCTTTTAAAAAAGCCAGTTAACTTGATTGATTAATTGTGTTTTGTTAATATATGCTGTGTTGAATTTATGGTATGTGTGAGCTACTATTTATAAGGGCTAAATATGCATAATGAATGCAATTTTAATAGTTTTGCATGGACCATTGGGGTCTGATCTCTTTCATTGTTTTAATCATTTTATGTTTTAATCTTCACTATTGCGTTTTTATGTTGTAAGCTGCCTTGGGTGCCCCTAATGTGAGGGAGAAAGGTGGGATATAAATTCTTTAAACAAACAAAAACATAATTTGTGACTGCCTTGGTGAAATGGGTAATTTAATCATGGAGAAATGTTTTGTTTTGTTTATCCTGATGCAATTACCAGTCAGTTTTACTGGATGACTCCAAGTGCTAGCATCTGGAGAGAAAATGTTCCACATACTCTTCTCAAATATGTCATTTTTCTTTCTAAACTAGAAAGCCTCAATCTCTCCAGGCAAGTTCCATCTTCGGGAAACTGTTCCAAACTCCTGCTCAGCTGCCTTTTCTTGTTGCTTCTCCAGTTCTACAATACTCTTTTTGAACTGGGGCAACCCAAACTGCACACACTATTCTAGATGTGACGCCATATTTCCCTGTGGAACAGCTCAAGGACTGCATTATTCTTTTGTGCTGCATTAGACAGGGGAGCTGGATTCCCTTATTTCAAGAAATCTTTGGATACAGAACATCTCCTTCCACACATCCCCACACAAGGAACCTTGTCTCCATTCCTTGTTGGACGACCCTCCATTTGACATCAATGCGATGATCTCGTTACCTTGGAGATATCCTGTCCATCAATTCGAATGCAGCCTCCCCATATATCATAGAAGCGGTACAGCACGCGAATGATGGTGCTCTTTCCTGAGCCAGAAGGTCCCACCTATGTAGAGAGAGGAGAATGGGTATCAGAAGGGACGCAGGCTGCACGAAGAAACCCCACTGACCTGCCAGTCCTGAGGACTCTTATTGTGGAGGATCATCACTGCTTTCCTCTGCACCAGATGCAGAAGTGTGTGAGGGGCCACTTAGAAAGAACATTTGTGGTGGCAGAGCTGTTTTTCTCTCCTTACCAGTGCAAGGGTTTGTCCAGGCATCGCTGTGAAGGAAATATCATGAAGAATTTCTCTTCTGTGGGGAGAGGAGACAAAAGAAACACGTTGGCCAGTTCCCAGGACTTTCATCACCCTTGCTGAGGCTGCCTGCATAGTACTCCACCCTTTTCCAAATCCTATGGTTGGCAACCCACTGCAGATTATATAGGCACGGGCACTGGGACTGCAGCCTCTGTGAGAGTGCAAAAGAACATCATATGCCTCCTGCTCCCAGGATCTGGGCCGTCTTCAGTTTATTTTTCCCTCTTCCCCAGCACAGTCTCAATATATGAGTAATGGTAGTAGGTACAGGTGCTGCATGGAGGATCTGTGAAATGGTGTGGCATGGGTTGTACACAGTGTTGACAACATCTGGGAGAGGCTTATGAACACTGTATTCTGCTGGGCCCTCTCCAACAGATAGGCCCATTTCTCTCTGGTTTCCATTTCTGCTAACATTGTGTTGCTCTTCCTTAGGTTATCTCACCTGGGGGAATTCTACTGGAACAGCTTTGGGAAGGACATGCCTCATGCCAGTCCCTCTTACCCTGTAATGTGTCGTGCATATTTTGAACTGGAGCCCTCAGAACTCCAGCTCTAGTGTCTTATGATTTATACCAGCAGCACTTCACTCTTTCTATATGCCTGATGGATTGAAAGGCTTTAACAGTGTCACCTAGACTTCAAGATCAGTCAGCCAACCATAGAAGCTAATCGTAGCACATCAGGCCCTACCCTGACCTCAGCACCAGCTCCTCAGTCTGAACAACTTATCTGATGGGAGTAACTGCAGAAGAGATTCCAGCATGTTATCTTAGCCTGGGTCTGACTTGGATTCTGGTCTGCCTGGATTCTGGAACTCAACCTTGCCCATTTGAGAACAGGTTGCTGCCTCTAGCCCTGGAGCTACCCATGCTGAAGTTTCCCCAGAGACCCACTGCCCCACACTCTCTTTTATTCTTAAGGCCTCTAAGCAGCCATTCTCCATGTTAACTCCCTTAATTTCTTCAGAGTCTTGTCCCACCCCTCATGCCACCTACCACCAGCTCACCCTATCTTCCTCCTTACCCATCCGTATAGCCAAAATGGACATTTTCAAACTCCACATGTCCTGTAATAAAGTGAAGCTCCCTGGCGCCGGGTTCATCTTTCACCTGCAAGGTAACACATCTATAAGATCATATGTAGTAGATGGGTGAGGTAGCTAAGTCCCATCTGCCTCAGGGGGAAACAGTCATAGGGTGTGAAGAAGAATGTCCAGGGACACACCACAGCAAGGTTCACAAGCAGGTCCCAATGACAACATCCATGATTCCCAGGACTACAGCAGCCAGAGATACATTGCCTCTAACAACAGAGGATGCACTCTTGAGTAAGAACATAAGAAGAGCCCTGCTGGATCAGGCCAAAGGCCCATCTAATCCAGCTTCCTGTATCTCACAGCGGCCCACCAGGTGCCCCAGGGAGTGCACAAGACAACAAGATGCTTACATCCTGTTGCCACTCCTTTGCACCCGGCACTCTGAAATAGCCTACTACTAATGTAAGGAGGTTGGACAACCCATCATGGCCTATAGCCCATGATGGACTTTTCCTCCAGAAATCTGTCCAGTCCCCTTTTAAAGGCATCTAGGACAGATGCCATCACCATCTCCTGTGGTGATTAATTACCACAAATTAATTACCCGCTGGGTAAAAAGTATTTCCTTTTATCTGTTTTAACTCTCCCAACACTGTTTTAGCGGATGTCCCCTGGTTCTGGTGTTGTGAGAGAGGGAAAAGAACATCCCTCTATTGACTCTATCCCTCCCATGCATAATTGTGTATGTTTCAATCATGTCCCCCCTCAGGTGCCTTTTTTCTAGACTGAAGAGCCCCAAACGCTGCAGTCTTTCTTCGTAAGAGAGGTGCCCCAGATCCGTAATCTCCTGCACACCCGTAATCTTGTCGCTCTCTTCTGCACCTTTTCCAGCAACACTATGTCCTTTTTGAGATGTAGTGACCAGAACTGTACACAATATTCCAGATGTGGCCTTACCACCATGTGGCCATTTGTACAATGGCATAATAATGTTGGCTGTTTTATTCTCAACCCCTTTTTTAATTACCCCAAGCATGGAATTGGCCTTCTTCACCGCCACCGCACACTGGGTCGACAACTTCATCAAGTTGTCCACCAGCACCCCAAGATCTCTCTCAGATGTCAGCTGTCACAGACAGCTCAGAACCCATTAGCCTATATGTGAAGTTTTGATTTTTTGCCCCAATGTGCACCACTTTACATTTGTCTACATTGAAACACATCTGCCATTTTGCTGCCCATTCCCCCAACTTGGAGAGATCCTTACGAGAGAGTTATTACTTGGAGACCGTACGAATTCTCTATTCTTCATTCACTGTGAAAGTGACCATTACAACATCCTGAAGGTAGGAGTTCATAGACATTTATGTGGAGTACAAAGAGGAACTTCCTTTTGTTTTCAGGCAAACTATGGCTTGAGATTTCCACAGCTGAGCCTGGAGCAGAATGGAGAACACAAAGGGGTACAAAGCCCTACTTCTGTCCTATTTGCCAATCCAGGTACAGAATAACAAAGGTATGGGGAGTTGCTGGAGTTCTATGCACAGGGAGAGGGATGAGGAGGGGAGATACTTGATCTATTGTACTACAGCATGGATGTGGCCTCTATTTACCTCCACCTCCTCACGGAAGATCTCAAACATGTTCTCCATGTCAATGAATGAGGTCTGGATCATTCTGAAAAAGGAAACAAAATGAGACTGTTTTAGGACCAGCAGCCCTGTGAGGCAAAAGGAGAAAAAAGGAAGCACCAATGCCACACCCAGCTGCTGTCACCTCATTAAGAGTGGACTGTTGTTTATTATTATTTTAAGATTGTAAGCCTGTTGGGGACAGGACTACTATTATGCAGAAAAAAAATAAATACTTGGGCACCTCCCAATGGGAAGAGGAAATAAATCTATATATATAAAAGAGAACATGGGTGGGGGGGTGTACGTTTGTGTGTACGTATGTTCCGCATATAATAGGCTCCGCAACGCCGGAGCAATTGACACCAAACCTGGCACGCATACGCCTTGCAGTCTGGCGACAAACACTGGGGGGGGGTCAGACCCCCCTAGGACCGCCGGGATGGGGGTGTGGGGGTGTGAAACATAAACATGATCGCAAACGGCTGACATCGGTGTTGAATCCATCGTTTCCAGAGTCGCCAAGACAAGCGGCTACGCCCCCGACGCCGTTTGACTCCTATCCGGGTTTGGCCCCCCCTTGGCGTGGGGGGGGTGAGAAGGGGTGCAAAACAAACCATCCACCATGCCCTCCTGGAACGCCTGGAGCGATTGATGCCAAACTTGGCAGGCGTGTGCCTTGCAGTCTGGCAACAATTACTGTGGGGGTCAGACCCCCCCTAGCGCCCCCAGGGGTGGGGGTACACGGGGGGGGGGCTGCGTGAAAACGGTAGAAAATAGCTGTAATCGGCGTCGAAGCTGTAGTGCCCAAAGTCGCCGGGATGAGCGGCGACACTCCTGACGCTGTTGGAGTCCGGGTTTGGCCCCTCCTCAGTGGGACAAGAAGGGGTGCGAAACAAAACGTCCGCCATGCCCTGCTGGAATGCCTGGACTGATTGCCACCAAACTCGCCATGCACATGCCTTGCGGCCTGGCGACAAATGCTGCGAGGGTCAGGGCTGCCTACCGCCCCCAGGGGTGGGGGTACGCAGGGGGCCCCACGTGAAAATGGTCAAAAATGGCCGAAATCTGTGTCGGCTCCGTAGTTTCTGGGGCCGCCGAGACGAGTGGTGACGCTCCTGACGCCGTTGGAGTCCAAGTTCGGCCCCCCCCTCGACGTAGGGGACGAGAAGGGGTTCGAAACAAAACGTCTGCCATGCCCCGCTGGGACACCTGGAGCGACTGGCACCAAACCCAGCATGTGCATGCCTAGTGGCCTGGTGCCAAACACTGCGGGGATCAGGCCCCCCTACCGCCCCCGGGGTAGGGGTGTGCAGGGGGCCCCACATGAAAATGGTCGAAAACGGCCGAAATCTGTGTCAGATCCATCGTTTCTGGGGCTGCCGAGACGAACGGCAACACTCCCGACTCTGTTTGAGTCCGGGTTCGGCCCCCGTCAGCATAGGGGGCAAGAAAGAGTGTGAAACAAAACATCCATCGTGCCCTGCTGGAACGCCTGGAGCGACTGACACCAGTATACTTTACGGTCTGGGGACAAACACTGTGGGGGTCAGACCCCCCTAGTGCCCCCAGAAGTAGGGATGCACAGGGGGCCCCATGTGAAAATGGTTGAAAACGGCCGAAATCTGTGTCAAATCTGTAGTTTCCGGGGTCGCCAAGACGAATGGCGACACTCCTGAGGCCTTTTGAATCCACGTTGTTTTGCCTGGGCAGCACCGGGTAAAAAAAGCTAATATTTAAATAAATAAAAGAGAGCCTCTAAGGTACTATTCAGAACCAGGGAACCAGCAGGTGAGTAAGGGAATATTTTGTTCGCTCCCAGAACGAGAGAGTGGGGAAGCCATGTAGTCACACTCCAAATATGGCAATCAATTAGACCCCAGCCATGAAAGCAAACTCCAGCTGTCATGCCTCTCCCAGTGGCAAATGTTTCCAAACCTTTAACACATGTTCACACTAAATGGTATCACACCCCCTTTGTGACCATCAGACACTTCAGAGGAAGGGGAGATGAGAGAGCAATCCAAACGCTTAGGAAAAATAAAACCCTCCCTGACACAAATATACAATTAATTAATAGGATGAGGCACAGGTTTCAAGTTTGAATTCAGCTTTCTAGGATGTTCTCCCTTCACCGTTGGTGTTGTAAAACATGCTCAAGGAACCCACGCAACAACAAGGAAAACTTTGTGCTTCTTGGAGTATGACTGGGGAGGGAGCCAGAACATGTGTAATAACCTTTTTGCTTCTTGATACTGTTTCAACTGTTGAGAAACTAACTCCGTGTTGAACTTTAGGTTCTGTTCATAATTAAGACTTTTGCAAACTGACTTGAAGAACAACCCTCTTTAGAGCAGGGTGCAATTAGTTGCATAATGGAGCTTCCTTGTATATTTGTACTTGTTTTAGGTTTCAAATCCAATGCTTATGGATAAATATTAAATCTTATGTTAAATCCCTTTTCAGTTTCATTCAAAAACAGAACCACTTTTTTAAATTATTGGGGTTTAATTGCTCCTACAGGGTTTATAATACTTTTTCTAATGTGCAGTATCGGACTTAATCCCTGTTTATTGGTATAGCACAGTGGCTAAGACTGCCATCCTATACACTCTTACTTGCAAGTAAGCTCCATTGAACACAGTGAGACTTACTTTTGACTGAACATGCACAACATGTTGAATAAACACCAGCAATTTGAGCTGCAAGTCAGAACTTCTCTGGTTCAAAACTCGGCTCTGCCATGAACTCACTAGATGGCCTTGAGCAAGTCATTTCCTCTCAGCTTCAGTTTCCCAGCTGCAACATGGGAATATCAACATTCACCTTACAAGGCTGTTGGAACAATTTCACCCAGGTAATACCTGTGAAGCACTCTGCACACTCAGAAAGTGCTATACCAATACTACATATTTTCGCAACACTTCAATTACTAACTGAAATGCTGAACAAAATGATCTGCCCATGAGATTACCTGTAATAGGTTCCAAACCAGTTCAGTGGGGTGTATAGCTGGATGATGTATGTGCTAAAGAGAACATAATCGCCCACCTGGAGGAAACAGAGATGCAGGTTAGAGCCACAGTGATTATCTGTTCGAGCATAGAAGAAAGTATTTTTCCTTGTAAGAATTGCAGCATTTCAAGTCTTTGAGAGGCCTCATTCCTTAAGCTGGACGAGAAAATGGCAGCTGCATTATTACGATGGGACCAATTTAGCCCTTCCTCCTCTTTCCCCCACCCCAGTTCAACTTTCTCTATTTAGCTTCTTATTTTCATATTTAGCTTCTTATTTTGAAAACTTGGGTTTGTTCCACACTTTTTTCTGTACTATTCAAGAGTCAAAGTACTCCATCATTCTCCTGTCCCAATTAGCCTATTGATGCAAGGTTCCTTTGACTTAAACCAATGTCGATAAAAAGAAATAGCCAGATCCACTTTCACCAGGAAAAGCACTGCTGGCACACTAAGCAATCCTAGACACATGGTCTCCTGAGCAGCTAAATGCAATGCTCCCAAACCACCAACCTGATCCTTCCAGGGGAGAATTAGCCTCATTCAGAGCAGGCCAATACCTTATCCTTGGATAAGCCATTCTCTTACAAAGATCACACCTGTCTTGCCTGGATTGAGTTTCAGCTTGTTTCTCCATATACAATCCATCGCTGAGCTCAGATACTAACTACAGGCATGCCCCGGTATCCACTGGGGTTCCATTCAGGACCCTCCCATGGATATCTGAAACTGTGGATACTAGGGGCACCTTTTTAAAGATAGGGGAACGTCAGTGGTTTTCCTGCAACAAGGTAAAAAATGAAGAGATTTGTTTAATATTCCCCTATCTTTTTAATAGGCGTCCCAGTATCCATAGTATTCATGGATAACTAAAACCATGGATACCACATCAGTGGATACTGGGTCACACCTGTAATTCAGGATTTCCACAGCCTCCCTGAACCAAGATGGCAATGAGAGCTACAGCTGCATATCATCAGCATAGTGAAGACAGCTCATTCATTATCTCTTAATGATCCCTCCCAGCAGTTTTATATAAATGTTAAACAGCATGTAGAACAAGTAGGAACCCTGCAGAACACCATGGCCTGACAGCCATGGTACCAAATAGATGTCTCCCAGTACCACCTTTTTATTTCTTCCAAGAACCTCAGGATGGTATACATGGCTTCCCCCTTTTGATTTATCTTCAGAACCTTGTGAAGTACATGAGGCTGGGATACGGGGACTGGCCCAAAGGTATTCAGTAAGCCTCTGCTAAGCAAGGATTTGAATCCTGGTCTTCCTGCTCCATGTCCAGGACTTTAACCACTATACCACAAGGACCACAACTGTCACAAAACAGTGCCCCATTCATACTCAATGGCCAAGAAGGCTTCAGCCGTGTTGAAAACCACTCAGATGTCCTGCAAAATGAGCAGGGAAGCGCTTCCCTTCTCCACTTTATGGGGTAGGTGTCAACCCCCCCCAACCCCGGGAAGCTCTTTATTTGGCCCTCAGGCTCCCCCACAACCCTCCAATTCTCTCAGTGGCTGAGCTGAGATGTCACTGCTGAAAGGGCAGCCTGAATTATAATTAGACACTACATCTTGAAAATATGATAAAGATTTGAATATTTTCTCTCATTTGCAGCTAATGAGTTTCTAAGTGAGAATGAAGCTTATTTCTGGTCACAACCTACTGAATAATGCCACTTCCTGCTTAATGACATCACTTCCAGGCCTCAGCAGGCATCACGAGTGCTATTCAGTCGACTGTATGAAATGAATTTGACACCCCTAGTATAGATTTTTTGAATCAAAACAGAAGCCTGACTTACATGGTTCTGGATAATCAGTTCCCTCCAGGAAAACCTGGAGCTGGGGTTCCACCATCCACTTAAGCACGCTGCTCAGGAATGGAAAGTAATTAACACAGCAGGGGCAAGGAAGGCTTTTTTTTTAAAAAAGCAGATATTTTTAAAGCGCTGCAACTGCTCCTTGATAAAGAGAAGCTTTAATTACTTCCCAGCCCACTTAGCCAGGCCTCCTCTCATTGCTTTGAGCAGCTTGGATGGGCAAGGGTCGAGCACCCAGGTCAGCGACCTCACACTACCAAGAATTCTGTTCACATCCTTGGGCAATATTGAAAAGAATCCACTACAATTAGACAAGCAGTGGCCAAAGATACTCCAAGAATAGGAAGTTAATTTCTCTGGTGCAACACCAGCAAGTATCTATCATGCCTGCTTTAATTTTTCCAGTGGAAATTCCACACCTTCCCTAAGTAAAAGGAAAGGACCAAAAGGAGGATTCAACCTCCCGAAAAATTAATAGAGGGATGGGGGAAACTCCAAGCACTTCAATTCCCCCCCAGGCCTACTGGTAATTCTCAGGACCTAACAAGGCTCAACACTACTATCTTCTACCCACCACCTTATTTTAAAACAAACAAGCAAACTGAATAGCAGTTTTGGAGGCTGCAACTGAGACTGGAAGAGTGACAGAGGAAAAGTTGCCTAACTCCTTCCCTTTCTAAATTTTTTTTGCGCCAAACCACTTCTCCCCAGCTGTTTTCCACCAGTGGAGGGAAAAAAGATACAGGGTTTCCCCACATCTTTCCCCCACCCCACGATTTTCTCATCAGGGAAGGTGATTGTGAGCTGACAAAAGATTGGAGGGGAAAAGTTTGAAGTGGCCTTTCTCTGTCCATTCGTTTGCTCAGCTTGGCAGCCTGCCAAAGCAGCTTCTGGATTAAAAAAAGAAGAATGCAAAGGAAAATAACACTAAACTCCATGTAGCATTTGGTTCAGCCCTCACTAGGCTGCACTACTTCAGGGGCTCGTAACACTGAATAAGGCTTCATACAAATAATTACCCTCCATGGACAATTAGGTATCAGGAAGAAAATTAGGCAAAAACCCTTTCCCTTAGTTTTCTCTGTAGAAGGAATTTTGTGCATGGAGGAGCATTTAGACATATGAATCCTGATCCTCAGTACAGCTCAGCCACAGGTTTACCATCTCATTGAAAGTTAGGCAATAGTCTACCACAACAGAGAGCAGGTGCACTGCAGAAATAGTTCCAGATAACTCAGGGAAGGAAGCCACGATACACACCAGGGAAGACAAGAAACACCAGTGTCACCAACCAATCTGACTTGGCAACAGGGCAGAGGATGTGTTATTGAAACTCAAATACAGTGAACAATCCTGACAGCAGGTAAAACCCATACACAGCATCATCCTAAGCAACATTTATCTAGTGCAGGTTTCTGATGAGGATAAATTATTTCCATCCTTGGGGCTAAGCTAAGTTCTGTTTTCCTGTAATTCACACCAACCCTTTTTGCCTCAATCTTGAGTAACCCCCCACTAGATTTTCATATTAAATCCTTTCCTTCCCTCATCCATAAGACACCTCCCAGTTTCCTTGGTCTCTCTCATTATTGGAGTGTGCTCCATGTGGAAATGTGTGTTTTCACATCTGGAATACAAACCCAAAACATACCGGTCTCTTTCTTCTGATGTTGGTGGAAACTAGCTCCCATTTGGTGAGTTTTTCTCCCCTCTCAGATCTCTTAATTGGTGACAAACCTTTTCCAGCCTTTGCTCTTGTTGTGATTGCTTTTGTTCTCAAAAAGGAGGACTAGTGTTCCCAGTCTGGTTTTGCTTTAGTCTTCTGCAGCCCCAGCTGACCATTTTTCCACAGTGTGGGCTAAATGCTACCTAATCTCCACCCATTTTTTAGTGTTTTCAGAATTCAAAAATAAAAAATTCAAAAAAAGCTGCAATCCTATACACTCTTATCTGAAAGTAAGCCCCATTGAACTCAGTTGGCTTATCTCAGAGTAGACATGCATAAGTTTGTACTGTAATGAGTCTTCACAAAGGGTCAAAGACTTATAAGAAAGTATTGTGGCCCCTTTCCTTTGGCCTTCTCCTCCCACAATTCAACCTGGCCACGCTATGCACTCTTTCCTCATCACATATTATTTCTATTTGGAAAAGTAATCTATTGTAATTTCTGAAAAATATCTTAAAACACCAAAATACGGTGTTTTGCGTTTTTATTGGGATATTTTAACACCAAATAAGCAGCGTTTTTAAAAACAACACCCCTGTCCATCACTTTTGTATTGCCAGCTCTTCCATTTCCATAGTTCTTGTCAGTGTCTGTTTCACAGCTGCTTTCCTTGTTTTGCCTGGGATATAAAACAGACTGCAGATATCCCAAAGCCACCAGAAGGTTCTGTGTTGAGAAAAGCATGCAAGGTACATAGGTACAAGCTAAGGAGATTAAGCACTGTGTGTTCACTTATTGCATGGAGCAGTGGAAAGAAACTCTGTCTACCTCAACAGGTTGATTCAATCACCATTTCTCCACCTAGGTTGTTCTCAACATGTGGACAATTTCCAAGCCAGTAGCAGACTTCTTGGGTAGCAGTGGCACAGAAATTATCCTTTTCTTGGTGAAAAATCCAAGTAGTGTGCCACAGTACCAAAACGTGGGTGGAACCTGATGGGCACCTGCTGGGATAATGGGGGTGCAGGATTGGCCCCAGGCTCCACCCTCATTACGGAGGTGACTGCCTTCACACCGCAAGTGGCAGGAAGGTAGCCACCTTCGGGCTGTCCCCGAAGGAAGAGTTGCTGGTGATCGTGCACGCCCCCTCCTTCGGGGAGATGTAGGGGGAGACTGCTTTCATGCTTGGAGTGCCTGCAAGATTGCCTAGGGACACTGCTTTTGCTCTTAGAGCACATAAGCAGTCTCCTCCAGGTTCTCCCTGAGGAAGAAGGCGCTGGCCACCTCCTACACCCACTCCTCCTCGAGGAGAACCTGTGACGTCACTGCCCTGGGGGAGCAGATGGGCAGAGTTGTGACATCACTGCCCCAGGCGCTGGGGTAGAGCATTACGGCTCTGGTGTGCCATTCTGTAGTCTCCATGCAACAAGTGTGACAGACAGACCAGTGTTTAGTTTTAGGTTCTTTGTATTCATTGGCACATCTGGAACTGCAGCAGGAAGGGACTTACATTGAGCACCCTCTCAGTTACATAGTAAACACACAGTAGAGAGCCGGCCAGCAACCCTGCACCAATCACCAGGTTCTGAGTTTGGTTCAACACCCCCAGCGATGCACTGACTTTCCATTCAGAGACCTGTCAGAAGAGGAGAAAGTAGATTGTTCAGGCACACCTAGAATAGCTCTGCAACCCAAACAGCAACCACAGCTACTCATCCCACCACTCCAACCTCCACACAGCAGAGTTCATATGTAGCAAATCCTGAAAAGCTTTGTTCCACTTTGTTCCACTGCAAAACAACTTAGGTCAGCTACATGCACACTTGTTGGCTACAATTTGTAAGCTCCAATCCTCCGAACCACTATAGTCCGGTGTACTTAGGGTTTAAGGTCCAAGTAATTGTAAGAGAAGCGTTCTCTGCAGGATTTGACAGTACTAGGTGTGCGTATTGCATGGAAAAAAGTTCCAGAGGCTCCGCGGATCCCAAGTGGTTAATGCCCTTGGTGCCAGGCTGAGAATGGGCAGAAATCACGCAAAATCACGCTTTCAGTCCCTCCCCAAGCTAGGAAACGGCCTGAAAAGCCCCGAAACTTTGTGTCCTGGCAGAGCAGGGCCCACTGTTGGCAGGACAGAAAGTTCAGGAGGTTTAGAGGCCACGAAGTGCTTAATGCCCTCGGTGCCAGGCTGAAAACGGGCCAAAATCATGCAAAATCACACTTTCAGGCCCCCCAAAGCTGGGGGACAGCCTGAAATACCCTGAAACTTTGTGTCCTGCCAGAGCAGGGCCTGCTGTGTGCTGGTCAGAAAGTTCAAGGACTTTACAGGACCCTGTGTGCCCCCAATGCAGCAGGTGCCAGGCTGAGAACGGGCAGAAATCATGCAAATTGAAGCTTTGCGGGGCCCCCAAAACTGGGGGACAGCCAGAATTGCCCTGAAACTCTGTATCCTGTCAGAGCAGGGCCTGCTGTTTGCTGGACAGAAAGTTCAAGGACTTTACAGGACCCTGTGTGCCCCCAATGCAGCAGGTGCCAGGCCTAGAACGGGCAGAAATCATGCAAATTGAAGCTTTGCGGGGGCCCCAAAACTGGGGGACAGCCAGAATTGCCCTGAAACTCTGTATCCTGTCAGAGCAGGGCCTGCTGTTTGCTGGACAGAAAGTTCAAGGACTTTACAGGACCCTGTGTGCCCCTACTCCAGCTGGTGCCAGGCCTAGAACGGGCAGAAATCATGCAAACTGATGCTTTGGGGACCCCCCCAAAGATGGGGGACAGCCTGAATTGCCCTGAAACTCTGTATCCTGTCAGAGCAGGGCCTGCTGTGTGATGGACAGAAAGTTCAAGGACTTTACAGGACCCTGTGTGCCCCCAATGCAGCCTTGGCAGCCTTGCGCCACCAGTTGCTCAGCAAGAAACTCCAAACAGCAAAAGTGTTTGTAACTCCGGAACGCCTGCCTCCAACCGATTCTTCCACGGAATACCATAGTCTGCGAGTGTACCTACAGATCATGATATGGAAGGGCATGGACGCAGGAATGCCTGCAGTGGGCTGGGGTTGGGGCTTCCAAGGCGGAGAATATTTTCCACTAATGTGCGAACGCGAGCCAGCACCTAAAAGTCTACTGCAAGTTGTGCGCTGCAACTGCGACAAGACTCATTGCAGTGGGAACCGCTGCAGTTGCAGAAGGCACGGTCTTCCATGCAGTTCTGCATGTGGACCTTGTCAGGAACTGTTCTGTGATAACCAGGGGTCAGGTGAACCACAGAGCAGTGATGAGGATCCATGACAGAGGTCTTTGTTGAGTCTGGTATGCCACAGCCCCATCTAGCCCTCCCTGCATCTCTCTCCCACCCCTCCTGTGCCATGCTTCCCTAACACGTTTAAACTCATTACATGTATGTTTAGTTTTATTATTTGGAGATAAAAGTAAAGGTTAAGTTCAAAGTTGTCTACATAATAAAGACATGTTATTTGTACTGACGTTTCTACTGACTGACTTTGCATGATTTCTGCCCATTATCAGGGTGGCACCTTTGGTAGCCGTGGCCCCGGGGGAGCTCGAAAGTCCTTGAACTTTCTGTCCAGCAAACAGCAGGCCCAGCTCTGGCAGGACACAAAATTTCAGGGCAATTCAGGCTGTCCCCCATCTTTGGGGGGTCCCCAAAGCATCAGTTTGCATGATTTCTGCCCGTTCTAGGCCTGGCACCAGCTGGAGTAGGGGCACACAGGGTCCTGTAAAGTCCTTGAACTTTCTGTCCAGCAAACAGCAGGCCCTGCTCTGACAGGATACAGAGTTTCAGGGCAATTCAGGCTGTCCCCCATCTTTGGGGGGTCCCCAAAGCATCAGTTTGCATGATTTCTGCCCGTTCTAGGCCTGGCACCAGCTGGAGTAGGGGCACACAGGGTCCTGTAAAGTCCTTGAACTTTCTGTCCAGCAAACAGCAGGCCCTGCTCTGACAGGATACAGAGTTTCAGGGCAATTCTGGCTGTCCCCCAGTTTTGGGGGCCCCGCAAAGCTTCAATTTGCATGATTTCTGCCCGTTCTCAGCCTGGCACCTGCTGCATTGGGGGCACACAGGGTCCTGTAAAGTCCTTGAACTTTCTGACCAGCACACAGCAGGCCCTGCTCTGGCAGGACACAAAGTTTCAGGGTATTTCAGGCTGTCCCCCAGCTTTGGGGGGCCTGAAAGTGTGATTTTGCATGATTTTGGCCCGTTTTCAGCCTGGCACCGAGGGCATTAACCACTTCGTGGCCTCTAAACCTCCTGAACTTTCTGTCCTGCCAACAGTGGGCCCTGCTCTGCCAGGACACAAAGTTTCGGGGCTTTTCAGGCCGTTTCCTAGCTTGGGGAGGGACTGAAAGCGTGATTTTGCGTGATTTCTGCCCATTCTCAGCCTGGCACCAAGGGCATTAACCACTTGGGATCCGCGGAGCCTCTGGAACTTTTTTCCATGCAATACGCACACCTAGTACTGTCAAACCCTGCAGAGAACGCTTCTCTTACAATTACTTGGAGTTTAGACCATTTTCAAAGCTGAATGCACCGGACTACTAGGTTTGCAGGTCAGATCATCCTACACTTTCTTACATGGAGGAGATGCTCTAGCCCAGGGGTATCAAACATAAGGCCTGCAGGCTGGATGTGGCTCCCAGAAGCTCTTTATCCCCACCCCTCAGAAAATTGGGCTTTCCCAGCACTGCCTATTCAGTAGCTTTGCTTTTGCTAAGGCTCTGGGAGGGAGAGATGAAAGGAGACTTCAGGATATAATTGTAATTTGTGGACCTCCTTACCTCAGAAGGTTATGATGGTGTCTGGCCTAGGTGCTTTTAAAAGGGGGCTGGACAGATTTCTGGAAGAAAAGTCCACCATAGGCTACAGGCCATGATGGGTAGTGCAATTTTCATTCTTTAGACTTAAGCTACCTCAGAATGCCAGATGCAAGGGAATGGGAACAGGATGCAGGCATCTTGTTCTCAGGTGCTCCCTGAGGCATCTGGTGGGCTACTGTGAGATATAGGAAGCTGGACTAGATGGGCCTTTGGCCTGATCCAGCAGGGCTCTTTTTATGTTCTTTTAATGCCAGGAATGTTACAGAGGAAGGAGCAGACCAAGAGACAGAGATGCTGTCAAAGCACTGGGAGAGCCCAATTATCACGAAGGCCAACCTTTCGGCAGCCCCATTTTTGCAGATTAGATCACCTCTCAGCTGCTGAGCTGCAAAACGATGTTGTGGGAGAAGCAGAATGGCTGAAAGTGCAGCCCACATGATAATTGGCTCTCCCATATCTTGAGAATATGGTCAAGATTTGCACATTTTCTCTTCTGTTATTTGCAGTTGAGTTTCTATGAACTTCTTTATGGCCATCATCTGCTGAATGACATCACTTCCTGCTCCATGATATCACTTCCAGCCCTCAGCTAGTGCCATGAATGCTTTTCAGCCCACCATATGAACTGAGTTTGACATCCTTGCTCTAGCCTGTAAAGAGTCTTTCACCTTTTTGCTATTTAATGTGAGCCATAAACAGATTATAGTGAGTCAGTCCAACCTCTTGGCCAACCCAAAACTCTGCTGGGGGCTTGCCCTGCTCAGGTCACACCTACTGTCAGCTTGGGCACTATGAACAGTAAAGCTGGGGTGGTCATCCTTTGAGGAACTGACACTAATTGTTGTCAGCCTAAAATGGCTGGTCTTTGATGAACATGCTAGCATTGGGGAAATCCTCTGGCTCTTCATTGCTCCGTATCTTCCTTGTTATCAAGCCCCTTCCCCACAGCTTCTGAAAGACCTATTTGCCCTGAATGAAGGAAAGGAAGGAGAAGCCCAGGCCAAGGAGCTTCTGAGAAAACCACTAGTGGCCTGAGAAAATTCTGCTTCTTATAACATTTTCATTTTAATACTGTAAGCTTCCTTGGGTGCCTTGGCTAAAGCAAAGAGGGAGTATATAACTGCAAAAAATAAAGAAATAATTTATCAGGCCCTTTCCTTCCATGCATTTATTTGTGGTTGTATGCTGCTAAAGAACTGGGGTTGTTCTCAACCTCTCATCTTCTAAACTGCCCTAAGATGTGTGTGCTGGTGGGTGGAAAGGAAAAGGAGCAAGGATAAGGGCCTTGCAAAGGCAAATAGTGCAATCCCAGAGCTAATACACAAAACAAATCTGATTGCTGTCTCTTGGTCTTTCTATACCTGGTACTTGAGGATGGCATCATTCAAACGGTTAGCCTCATAGTTCTCACAATTGTAATATTTCACCTGCAATCGATCAAAGATAAGATAAGAAACAGCCACCCAATCTGGAGACTCAACTCCAAAAACAATCTCCCTCCCTTAAGCCAAGATATGTAAAATCATAAATCAAAGCCTTTTCAGGCATTCTGGTGAGGAAAACCACTCAGAATGGCTTGCTGTCACTCCTCCCCACCCCCCACATCAGCCCCAGCATGGGTTCTGAGTACCGTCTCAAAATTGAGAAGTGAATCAATAGCACGAGATTTGGCCTCATTGTCAGATGTATTCATTTCACGACGGTATCTCGTTCGCCACTCAGTGATCCCAATAGTCAGACCTGTGGGGAAAGAGAGAGGCCCAGAATCACTATGAAAAAGGGCACACTGATGTACATGAGATTTCTTCTATTCCCTTCACTCTAACCCATAATGGAACTGTCTGAACGCTTACAAAAAAAAGAAATGCTGATTGATGAGTTCTCTACCAATTAAGTCAGATATATGCACAGATGTGGGTTGTTTAAAAAATCAAATTGCTTCTGCAAGTCATGGAGAAAGATGCAGTGCAACTATCTGGTGCATAACTTCTGGAATATCAAGATACACTACCACCATCTTTTTGAGATACCTTCCTAAAGTCTAGAAATGTGCTTGTAAATTAAAACCAAGCTGAGAATTGAAATTCCTAGGACATTCAGGATCATTTTCTGCACTTGGAAAATGCTAGTGCTGTCCCATCTACTGTCTGCAATAATGGGACAGTAACTAGCTCAATGGAGGTGGCTTCATAGGTCAGTGGTTAGAGCACAAGCCTTGTAAACCAGGGGTTATGAGTCCGATCCTTGCTGGGGCTTGCGTGTGCTTTGCAAGGGAGTGGCAACAGGATGCAAATATCTTCTTCTCTTATGTGCTCCCTAAGGCATCTGGTGGACCACTGTGGAATACAGGAAGCTGGACTAGATGGGCCTTTGGCCTCATCTTGCTCTTCTTATGTTCTTATGACACATGTAAATTTGGACACATAAGCTAACATTAAAGGTTACATCAAAGGTTAAATTTTGTACTATCACAGGAACCTATCCCCCCTCACCAACACACACCTCACCCCCAGTACAAAACAGAGGGAGCAAATACTGTAGTATAATGTAACTGAAACAAAACTGACAAAAATGCCTTTTTAAGGCTTTTGTTCCAGGACAAACTGGATAGAGACTGGTTTTTTTTCAGCTAGTTCTACAGAAACATCCAAGTCATTGCTCTGGCACCCTTTATCTGTCAATTTATTCAAGAATTTTTTTTAAAAAACATGCCATAATAACTGAGGTTGATGCACTGTTCAATGACAAGCTAGTATGATTTCAGTCTAACTAAAAGATTTTCCAGCGATAATTTAATTGCCCCCTTAAAATAGTTATTCAAAAGTAAAGTTCATATGTCAATGTTTGAAAGCTAAAGAGAATCTGTCCTATTTGGCCCTGGAGGATAACAGACCACTGGCACACTCATTTGTACCAACAATATAATGGATGTTTTGTGCATACCTATATAAGCTGCAGCTTTTTATGGCAAAGCAGATGTGGACAGAACTTGATACTTCGCTTAGGCCCAGACCGAATGTGCATTTTCCATGGAATGCCTAGATGCAAAACCCACATGGGTTTCCTAATCCATGAGACTCCTGTGGGTTTTCTGAAATGGAATATTCAAGGACCTATTTATGTTCTTCCTGCCTTCAGCACTGACTGCAGTCAAGATCTGACAAGTATTGTACTAGTTGAGGGTACAATCCTAACCAACTTTCCAGCACTGGAATGAGGGAAATGCAGCCTTGAAGTAAGGAAACAAACATTCCCTTACTTTGAGGAGGCCTCCATGACTGCCGCTCAACTGCAGGATGCAGCACATTCCCGATTGGCACAGCTATGTCAGTGCTGGAAAGTTGGTTCAGATTGGGCCCTTAAACTGGTCTTTGCTTTGCAGAAAGTTAGCCATGAAGACTTCAGGAGACCAGGGCTTAGAGGATGTGCCATCTGAGGGACAGGGTAGAAGTGGCAGCATTTCCAGTTCTCCCAGGAGCTGTTTCAGATGAACCAGGAAATCAGCAACAAGCTCACAGAGACTTTCAGCTGCCTCCAGGACACCTGGAACAAGCACTTAAACAAGGCCAGCCTGGAGCAAGGCTTGGACATCACCACCAGGCTTGAGTTGCTGCCGCAAAGGTCACAGGTCATTAGGAGGCTGGCTGGTACTGTTAAGGACACTCAATGCATGATAAATGCCTACAGGAAGAGGAAGACTACCATACCCAACAAGGCATCCACAAACTAAGAGAAAGAGAAGCACTCAGAATGCAATCCTAAACTGAAGTTAGGCCGGAATAGTTAGGCCAGCAAAGTTTGGCCAGCACAAGGGCCACCATAAAGTGCGTTTAGACTACTCTCGGAGTCAGGGAGGATGGCTCACGTCTGTGTGCTGGCCTCTCTGACTCTGAGAGTGGTCCAAACAGTTTAGGATTGCACCCTCAGTCGCATAGCTTCGGTAGGGTTTGGAGGGCAGAAGTGTAGGCAAAATCCACAGATTTGATTACTCACATATTTTTTTTTATGCATAGGAGTTCCAGGAATGGAACCCTGTGAATAAAAAGGTCCTACTGAATTACTCCCTTACCCTGAAGTACCCTTACCCATCATGGCTCAACTCCCCTATAGGACAGAGTGTGCACCCCATTAGCACAGCTGCATCACTGCAGGGGAAGTTAAGTAGGATTGGACTACCCATGTTTGTGCTGGAGAATCTCAGGGGATAGTTTAACATTGGAAAATTTTGCTTTTAAAACTCCCAGAAATATGGAATTTGAGGTTTTTCTCCTTTCATTTCCTTTCCTTTCCCCTTCCCCTCCCATCCCCTGCCCTCCCATCCCTAAAACAAATTATGTTTTAGTCTTTCTAAGGTTCCCATAACTTAAAGTAGTATTTCTCAAACTGTGGATTGGGACCCACTAGGTGGGTCATCATGAGCCAATTTCAGGTGGGTTGCATAGCACCCAGCAAAGCCATAATTGAAAATATGCTAAATGGGACTCTGGAAAGAGGGAGGGCTGCGTGATTATTTTGCTTGTGTCAACGTAAATAGGCTTTTTTCCCTTTCTGATTCACCTTGCTATTGGAAAATGGCTGAGAAGTAACCCTACTTTATCAGGAAAATTTATGCATTATCAGGAAAGCAGCAGGCACAATGACAGTACTTCTGGCCACAACATCACTTCTGGTGAGTCCCAGACAGATTGTCATTCTAAAAAGAGGGTCCCGGTGCTATTAAGTTTGCGAATGGCACTGACTTAAAGCGTGAGGTTGAAGCATGGAGCAGTGCAAAAACTGATTAATTGCATTGCATAAGATGCATAACTCAGGCCCAGGGCCAGTCATTCTCAGTGACTGCAACTGACTGGAGATGCTGTCAGTCAACTCATGGGCAATTCCCTGGCCTGAACTGGGAAGGGAAGCCAACATTTTTAGAGAGGGATTTCTGGCTCAGGGCTGACCATGCTCTTGGTTAACAAACAGAAGTGAAAACAAGGGGGGGGGGAAATCTCCATTCAGAAAGTGGGAGTAGTGAATCACATGATCTACTTTAACCAGGAAATTTTCTGTCCTCAGAAGGGCAAGCTTTTGGGGGAAACTCCCACCCTTTTCAACAAACAAGTGCTGCTGGGATGCCTGCATACACATGAAGTCTGTCCAAAAGATTAAATGGCAGTGTGGGAGGACTAATGCGGCTTTTGCCATTGAGAAAACCCAACTGCAGTGGGATTGCAAATCCCGGGTGGGGTGCCTCACATGGAAGCCATTCACAGATGCATTCTGCCACAGAAAATCTCCAATGTGGTATGGGCCTCAGCTTGGGAATATTTTGCTATGAAAAGTTGCGAGTTCTGTTGGTGCCAATTACTCATAAGCCAACACCCTTTGTGTGTATCTTGTTCTTGGGGCTAGATTCCTGAGCGCGCATGTAATGTATGGAGATGACCTCTCTCACATTTATTTTATTTTAAAATTTTCATGCCTGCTTTTCCTTTCCACATGAAGGCGGCCAAGGGAAAGCCCATTCGTTATCTCCAGTCTGTGCAGCCTATTCTTAGTATTCTAGAAGTTCACAATGCACATCAAATCACACAAGAACTTCTGCTCACCCCAAAAGAGCTCCCTATTCCACCCGTAAAGAGAGAGGCAGGATATCTGCCCCGGCAGAGGAAAGGCGGGGTAAAAATTTCTTAAATAAATAAATAAATAAATAAATATAAATAGTTTAATTAAACAAACAACTTTGGGGGGCCCTTCCTCTCCCAAATCACTTGAGGGGGTAGAAGATATGTTATGAGGTTTTCCCATAGGATGACCAAAATTGTGGAACCCTCCAGCCCCCCCCCCACTTTGCACTCACCAAGATAAAGGCTCATGCAGACAAAAATGATGAGGCCAAACCAAGCACTGAACACTGCGGAGAAATATGCAATAGCAACGATGATATCAATCACAGTGGGGAAGATGCTGAATACGATGTAGCTGTGGAACAGGAAGATGAGGACTGTCAGGTCACATGGTATTCAACCTCTCCACCCTCAAAACACTTTATCACCCAGGTCCAGAAAGAGAATACGCAACTGCAGGAACCAGATCCTGCAAGTCAGCTGATCAAGACTGATGGATTTCCCATTGGACAGACATGCCCCTGTACCTGAGCAGGTTGTTGATGCTGCTAGTGCCCCTGTCAACACTGCGCAACACCTCACCCGTCTTGCGCCCCAGGTGCCATCGGAGGGACAGGCTGTGAAGGTGCCTGAAGAGCTTCACCTGGACTTCGCGGCTGCTGTACTGTTGCACTTTGACCCAGAGGACAGTGCGCATGTTGCTAATAAAGCCAGTAGAGCCTGTGAGGAAAAAAAGGCACGAGTGTGTGTGATCTTGAGATGAAAACCCACCACACCACCATCTTTTTCAATAGAGATGCAACTCATAACGACTTGACCAATGGTCTCCAGAGCTTTTGAAGTATCCAAGCACCAGAACAAAGCATCATCATTCTGAATGCTGCTAATCAGTTTTTGAGGGGCTATCCCAGAATACACTAGGAATGGTTAATTCTTCAATGCCAACGATGATTTCACTGAGACCAGAATGAGGTGGGTGGGTGGGATTAATGTAGGAGAAGAAACATATGCTAATGGAAGACCCAGTGACCCTATCAGTAGGGCAATGAAACAGAACCCACACACACAAGGCAGGCGTTTCTGCATATTTTGGGGACTCCACAGGCATGCAAAAACATTACTTTGTGCATTTTTTTAAAAATGAGAGAAAAAAATTTCAAACCAAGGTGGCCCAGGGAGGACTGCTCCCCAAAAGCCATAGAATATTGAGGGGAGATTTGGCCTGGTTTAACCCTTTGCATCTCTAGGCCCTCTGTCCAGGATACTGTTAAGTTTGGAATAATTCTGCACTTTTTAAAGTTAAATAAAAGATCCAAGGGAGGGGATTTATTAGAATCAGAAGAATTTGCTTTCTCCAGTCCTAATTAATTGCCAGGTACTGTTTCTGCTACAAAGGAGGCAATTTAACATATCTGGCAATGGGGTGATAGTAAAATAGGTCAGGGGAGTGTGCCACAAGTCATGCATCTCTTGATCCTAATCCTTCCCCTCCTCCAGTACTCCTATTCAGAATATGGAAGCAAGGGTAAAAATACCATTGTCTTTACACTGCACAACTAGATTCAGGGCAAAATGAGCAATTCCTTCTCACTTAGGGCGCAATCCTAAACAGCGCCGGACTGGCGAGGCCGACAGGACAGTGCCATATCCGACGCTGTTTAGGAGAGGCTGGAGCCTCCCCGCGGCAAGGGAGCATGCACTCCCTTACCATAGGGGAGGCTCCAGCCTCCCCTATGTGCTCCTTGGATCTGCACCTGCTAAAGAGCAGGCGCAGATCCAAGAAGACCACGCAGCCCAAATCGGGGCCACGCAGCCTCGCTGACGGGCTTAGGAGGTGGCCATACGGCCACCTCCCAAGCCCACCCAGATCCCGCCTCCCAGCAATCCCCATCCCAATACAGGACAGAGAATCTCTCGCGCCGGCTGGCTTCAGCCGACGCAAGGGAAGCGCTGCGCAGGTGCAACAGGACCGGCTCTGCCAGCAGTGCCGGTTCTGTTGCTTTAGCACCGACGCAGGGCTGCTGTTAAGCGCTCCCACGTCGGCGCTAATGGCAGAGCGCTGATGCAACGACGCTGCGTTAGCGCTCCGCCCCCTCTAGAATTGTGCTGCCCGTCCTAGTCAGTAGTCTCATACTAGTGCTTGAGGCACTACAGAAGGAACAGAGTGGGTAAAGGGAAGTTCTTTCCCTCTCACACAACACCAGAACCAGGGGACATCCACTAACATTGAGTAGTTGGAGAGTTAGTATAGACAAAAGGAAATATTTCTTAAACCAGTGTGTAATAAATTTGTGGAACTCTTTCCCACAGGGTATTGTGATGGCCCCAGGCCTAGATGTCTTGAAAATGGGATTGGACAGGTTTATGGAAGAAACATCCAACACAGATTACAAGCCACAGTAGGTCAACCTCTGGGTTTTGGAGGTCACCTATCTCTAAATGCCAAATGCAAAGGGGTGGCAACAGGATACTGGTATCTTGTCTTATGTGCTCCCTGGTCACTTCAAAGGCTCTGCACTGGTCATGGGCACCATTTTGAAGGTCTCTGCTGCATCAGAAGGTCTGTGCTGCACTTAAGAAGCCAGCAAAGATCTTCTGAAGGCAGCACTTTCAAAATGGTGCCTGTGACCCTTGCGGAGCCCTTTGAAATGCCTATGGAAAGCTTCCCGGAGGCATTTCAAAAGGCTCCACAGTGGTGCGGGCGCCATTTTGAACATCTCTGCAGCCTTCAGAAAGCCAGCATAGACCTTTTGAAGGCTGCAGACTGATTTAAATCGTGGTTAGCCGAGAATTTGTGGTAAAGGCAATTCTGTCCCTCACATATTCACAAATTTGCAGGTAGAGAATTCACGTATGAAGAGAAATGACTGTACCTGTTTTCTCAGTGGGCAACAAGATCAGAAATAGAGAGAAAACAAACTGGGTAGAGGCCAGTAGACCCAAAGCAGTTTCTATCTCACACAGGCATGTATACATACACAGCTACCATACAACAGTGACTCACCAGCACCTCCTCCCTGGAGGAATTTGAGGATCACATAGACGCAGATAGTGTTCATCAGCAGATGCCAAGCAATTCCTTCTGTCAAGTCGTTCACTGGAGGACAGAAGATAAGAGTCAAAGCCAAAATCTTTTCCCAAATGCCACACGAACATCCCCTGATGTACTCGCATATACATGGTCAACTCGCTCCCCTTACCCCATTCCAACCTTGCAGAGATCTATTTCTGACCTCTCCTATGCCTATTTTGTATTTCTAAAAGAGATACTAAGGTTTTGGGCAGGGACTGTGTTGCTACCACATAAAGAATGCTGAAGGTGAGAGGCAGCAGAGACCCATCAAAACAGAGATTACGAACAGGCTAACTGATAATAAATATTCCTTAAGAATAGACATACCATATACAGTAAAGCAGTGGTTCCCAAACCTTTTCAACTGGGCTCCCTTGACCTACTTGGCCATTGGCTGTGGCTCCCCATTAGGGCTACAATCCTAAACACTGCTTGGGTGGCAGATTTTTCCCAAGGATTCCACAGCTCCTGGGGCTGCTTTCCATGGCTCCCTGGGGAGCTATGACTCACAGTTTGGGAACCACTGTAGTAAAATATCATTAAACATTAAAACACCACAAAGGGTTAAATGGTCTCAAAACACCATACAGAAACACATCCTATGTAACAGCTGTGGGAGAAGATATGTGATTAGGGTTGCAAAATACGAGGTGCGTGGGTGGGAGAATGGGAGCTTTAACTCTTTGCTCCCACTATAGTCCAAATCCAGATTAGGCCCTCTCCCAAAGAAGCCATTTAATTTTCTACCAAAGATGCGCTGGAGGCTGCATCTAACGCATCATTGGTAGAAAATGGTTTAAGATGTAAAAACTGGCACCAATGACAGTTTTCTTCTTTGGGAGGAGGGGAAGCTGCAGGGGAACTAAGGATCGAAACAGGGACAATGGCCTAGCCCAACAAATTCACTTCTACCATGCCATGGCTCTAATCCTGATCACTCCACTCCAACTGAGGCTACCATTTGAGATGCAAAAATCAGACAGATCACTTTCTTGACCACTTAATTTGGCCCTGAGAGAGAAAGCCTGGATATGTCAGAGTTGTTGTTTTTTTCACATTCTGGATGGTTATGTTTAGGCAGGAATGAGATCTTATGAGTGGGAAGGGGCCAGTTGCTACTGAGTCTTTGACCTTATCCTACTTCCTGCAATTTTAGAAAATCTGCCCTGGACCTTGTTTCAAATTTCAGCCCTAAACCTAATTCCAGCCCTAAACCTGGGCCAGATCCCTTTGTCTTAGAGTGAGTAGACACTCTCTAGTAGTCCCTGTCTGCAAACTTATCTTGTGTGAAGCTTGAAGAGATACCAGTGGTGGACTCTCCTTGCTTCTCTTTCAAGGAACCTCACAGCAACCAAGAGTCCACACACACACACACACACACACACACACACACACACACACACACAC
>JAJKFI010000014.1:21294556-21421606 GCA_029204185.1 Lerista edwardsae
CACACACACACACACACACACACACACACACACACACACACACACACCCCTGCTGGGAGGCCAAGCAGGGTACACAAAGGCTCCTTGTTTGTTCCCAGCCAGCGGCACTTTGCTGGGTAATCCTAACTGGCAGGGTGGGTGACCCCTTCTGGGAGTGCCCCTCCTTTGCCTTTCATTCCTCCTACATGGGGGGAGGAACAAGGATCCCCCTTCCATCTTCCTTTAGCCAGCACATGGTGGAGGATGGTAATCTACTCTGTTCCCAAGCACAGGTAGAAATGACACTCTTGCAAGAGGAAAGCAATGGGTATAGGTGGCCTTATACAAATACGTGCTACTAGTACTACATATCATTGATATCATGTTTTTTCCTTTAAAAAAAATTAAGAAGCGCTTTGCAATGTTTTACTGTGTTTCCTTGTACATCACATTGAGACAAAGTCTGCCCTTTTTTCAGTACAGGGAACGGAGGCTGAGCAATAATTAACTGCCCAAGCCCATACAAGGAGTCTGTGACAAAGGCAGGCCTTCATTCCAGATCTAGCCGTCTAAAACCCACTCAGGTTTCAACTTTCTATCTGTTTCACTTGAGCCGACATGGTCTTATCCTGAATCACCCATCCTAGCTCAGACATTGATTGGCAGTCGTTTTCCCAGAGTTTCGGGCACAAGCCTTTACCTACCCTACCTGCAGACACCAGGCATTCAACCTGGGACCTTCTGCATGCAAGGCAGGTGCGCCACCACCAAGCTACAGGCCCCTCCCATTTCCACCACATTTCCATACAAGTTTTGGCATAAAAAGTAAGATAGGAGAATTCAAAGCATAGCAAAGCTATCTGAAGCACTGGAGGCCACAAGTGGCCCTTGGTCTGCTGAGACACTGAACAAAAAGCGAGTACAGCTTACAGTGTAACTGCCCCAATAAAGTGGGGCTCTGTGGGTACACAGATAAAACCAGGGTTTGCTGCACAGGCGCATTTAGTGCATCAAACATTTTTAGGATAGGGCAATTCATACACATCAAAAACAGGGTCCTGCGTGGCTAGGGGAGGCAGGCTGCAAGCACCTGGCAAATTTAGGTGTAGAACTAACCAACAAACCAAATACTGTCAAGGTTCCAAATCTGTATTACATTCATGTAGTCTATTCTTTAGGAACTCAAATCCTTTAACTGCATCCATAGAAATTCATAGCCAGCAACACAAGTTTTTTTTTTTAAGGTTTTAATTATAAGGAGGGTATTGGTATTGTACCTGCTAGCCAGGACAGTTGAAAGCACAACTTTCACTTTCAGGTACAGTATACCTAGGGCTATCAGATAAAGGAGATTAATCAAAAGACAACATTTCCATTATGCCCCACTGACAAAGACAAAATGCTGAGCAAAATGGATTATCAGCTGGACCCAGCATAGTGATCTCTGTCTCTAAGTTGCTGCTATTGCATGATGCAAGTGTGAGTCTGGGCCACAGGACTGGCAGAAAGATCAGCCAGGTTAGCCAAGACGACTGTGAGGAAAAGGATCTGGTTAAAATTGGAAGGGCGCAGCCTTCCCAGGTGGGATTGAGAAAAATAACTCTGCCCACTAGCTGCTTAGCATGTAGGGCAGAGCATTCCCCCCACTCCCAGTTCCATTCCCATCAAGCAATTTTGTATGCAGTTTGCAATTCCATTCCTCCCGCCTGCAATGACTCCTTTGTAAAGTCTAAAAGTCAGGGCTGAAAGGCAGGTCCAGAGTCCATCCTCTTCTATTCAGACACCTCTCAATAGCTGCCCTGAGCTGGCACTCACACCGCCCACTGGGGCATGGGAACCTGGCACACACCAACAGCTTCTGCTAACAAAAGGGAGGGCCCCCCCCTTACAGGCAGCCCCGGCCGTCCCGTCCCCCAACCCTCCTCCTAGATACACAACACAGAGTTGGGATGAAAATAAATTAGGTGGGAGGTCACAGTAGGGCTGAGGACACAACTTTTGGGAGAGTATCTGGGAGGGCCACTGAAGCTCCCCCAAGTTGCCTCTCCATGGCACCTTCCCTCATGATTTGATGCTATCTGAGCGGCACACTCCAACATTTGCAGAATCAGAGAGCAATCCAACCTGGAGTTAGATTGGCACAGTTAGGCCACAAAGTTTGGCTGGCACAAGGGACACCATCAAGTATGTTTGGACAACTCTCGAAGTCAGAGAGGCCAGCACACAGACGTGTGCCATCCTCCCTGACTCCGAGAGTGGTCCAAACGAGCTTTATGATGGCCTTTGTGCCGGCCAAACTTTGCTGGCCTAACTCCAGGTAAGGATTGCGCTCTCAGTCACATACCAATTTCTCTTCTACAGCATGCCTCCAAACAGAAAATTCTCACAGTCCTTGCCCTACCCTAGAGGATTTACAATGTGCCTCAGTTAGGGGTAGGGCAGCGGTCAGGGATCTCTCTTGGATAAGATAATGAAGCAGGGTAAGGTGGTGGGTGGAACAAGGTGAAGTGGGGGCACACTCAAGATGGCAGGATCTGCTTTGGATTTTTAGCAGGAGCCAAGGTCCACCACCTCTATGCAGAAGATGGGTTCAAAGGTGCAGACATTCACCAAGTATGAAGGAACAGGGTGTTTCTAAGCACATGCTCAGTCCAGGAATTTGTTTTTAGTACAAGAGTTCCCAGGATCCTTTCACAGAAAAAAATCACTTCTGGTTCCTCCTTTCCAGGCAGCTTTCTTCATTTTATCCACCTAATTCAGAGGAAAGCCTTCTGCTGTTGTCAGTTGGGAGGCAGAAACCCTCTTGCCAATCTATTACCTATCGCCCTGAGAGCAACCATTGGAGTTCAATCTTTCTGCCTACTGTAGAAGAAGAGCAGATAAGAGCAGACCACAGCACGCCAGGGAAGGCTGTGCTGAAGAAATGGGCCATGAGAACAGGAGGACTGCCTCAGCACACAGAAAGAGATTCTTGAGAGTAGCACTTCAGACAGCAGGTGTTGTCCCTGGGAAACTAGCATATCAGGGAGCGGGCTATGCAAGCCATTCCTCCCAGGTGTGCTAGTTTTTTTTTAAAGAGATCTTTTTTTAAATGTTTTAAAATTACCACCCTTCTACCTATGCCTAATCAGAAGTAAGGCCCACTGTGTTCAACAGGGCTTACTCCCAGGAAAGTGTGTAAAAGATTATAGTAGGGACAGCCCGAGACCTCCTGGTAAATGCTGCTCCCCATACCCAATGATATGCCAGCCTCTGCTCCTTCCACTCGCCAATGTTCACACATCCTCTCCACATTTCCTCTTCCTTTCTGTCCCCATCTTCCCTTCCCAATCCAGAGAGTTGAAGGAGAAGGGACAGTGGAGGCAAATAAATCCATGGCTGATCAATGGAACTGAAGCAGTGGCCTCAGGCAGCAGATTAGTGGTTTGTGAGCTGGACTCACAGGAAGAACCAGGCTCAAATTCCCACATTTCTATACTGCCCTTCCTCCAAGGAGTTCAGGGTAATGAACAGGTTCCTTCCCTCCATTTGTCCTCACAACAACCATGCAAGGTAGGTGAAGCTGAACGACAGTGACAGGTCCAAGGTCACCAAGGAAGCTTCATGGCTGAATGGGAATTTGAACCTGGATTTTCCAGTAAGTCCAAGTCACAAATCAGCTCAAGTCACACCACAATGGGGGGCAAACAACAGTGAAGCAGGGGAGGATGAAATTGAAATATCTTTGTCTGTTTGTTGGTGTGAATGGGTGTGGGGAGTGGGAGGGTGTCTGCTTTGGGGCACAATCCTATGCCCACTTACTTGGAAGTTCCAAGGAATGGTCAATAGCTTTCTCGTTTGCTAGTGGCATTAGCTTTCCATGCATACTGGCACAGAAACAAACAGCATATGAATCCTATCACTGGCAAAGTAGGACATTTACTGCTGACAGAAGGACAAACCCTCAGGCAGAAATACCCAGTTCTTTCAGGTGGCAAGTGCTGCTGGGATACATGCAGACATAGGAAGTAACATTTGGTATCATGACTGGTAGCAAAAAGATCCACAGCAGAGCACTCCAGTGATGAACTGCAGAACACAGTCTCTGATGTAAAGGCTCCATTTGTGGGCCACCATTTTGTCGTCCATTTTGCTTAAGGTATCTGTCAAGTTGTTGAGTTCCTAGGCTGGATGAATAGCAGTTGGGGCGATATGATGTTGGAAGTTCTAAATTGTGCATACCAAGGGACAAAGGGTTTCTGAAACCATGCCACTCTGTTTATGCAATAAACATAATGTTGTATTATCTGCATTACATGACTCTTCAGAGATGGTAGCAAAACCTCAATGCTTTGAAAACTTCAGAAAAGCAGATGTGAGCTTTCCTGTGTTGTGCTGTCTGAGCCCAACTGATTTCAGAAAAACTGCAATGAGCTTCCCATCCCCACACTGACACATTGGTGGTTGTTCTGGATGGTATGCTGGGATGGAAGTGTGTGTCAGAGTACATTGTCAGAGTATCATATAGAATTTCTTGGTCTAGATGAAGGCATTGACTTCCCATAATAGAATAGGATGCAGATAACCATCTCTTTTGAGTAGTATGAAATCTTATTCATAACAATAGTAAAAATCTTATCCATGTTGACTGCAAGGCACTTGCTCAATAGCACTTTTTTGGAAAACAGTCTATTTCACCTAATGGAGGCTGGGATGGTTGGAAGGTCTTCGGCACAGCCTACCCTGATCACTTTGTCTGACATGATGGAATCCCAAGCATTTACAAAAATTATTAGATGCTCAACAAATTGAGAGGAGAGGATGTTCACGTTAGTTATAGGTGTTCTGATATTATGGACATTGGAAATTAGCAATGGTATGTAATGTTGTAGACATCGTAGAAGGGCTGCAGGAAAAAGAGTCAAAGATCATGCTTATCAGCCTCCCACATTCTTTGAAGTCTGCTTATTCTTGGATGCTGAGGTCAGAGATCCTCTTCCAGAACTGATCAAAAGCACTCATGATATGCCGTCAGAATAGTAGACAAAGAAGCAAGTTCAAACATTTTGGTCTTCTTCAGACATTCCAAAAAATTGTTGGTGACAGCGGCACTGAATAGGCCTCCCTGTCAAAAGGCAGGTCTTCAACATGTGCCTCAAGTGCATGGCAGAAGAGAAGCAGAACACAGTCACGCACACCACCTCAGAGCTATGGACCCAGCCATGGTCATGGATATCTACAAGATGTTTTACTGTATTAGGGCCAAATCCTTTCCAATTTTCCAGCCCTGATGTAGACATCCCAGTGGGGTGTGTACTATATTCTGTGGTGGAGGAGGAATTAGAGAAGCCTCCTCAAGGTAAGGGAACATTTGCTTGCTTACCTTGGGGCTGCATTGGCACCAGAAACTTAGATAGGATTGGGCCCTTAATCAGTTGTTTTGCCAATTTAGAAGCCTCAAGAAGATTTTATAATCAATCAAACTCCAATGGTTTGTTTTGAAACAAAGATTTTCCCCAAGTACAATGAATCCTTGTGATGCAAGAGAAAGATGGAAATTTTAATATTAATAGCAGCAGTGCTATAGAATGTTCTTGCCATAGCAAAGTCTGTGGAAGCTAAATGGGTTTTCCTCTTATGGCTGAGGCATATTCTACTAGGAGGAAGCTGGTTGGCTGAAAAGAAATGGACACCCCCTCCTCTTGAATTCTACATATCTGCTCAAGGCTCTGCAAAGTGAATGACACCAAGCATGCCTTCCTTTCTTGCAAGTTACTTTGGCTACTGAGAAGAAAGCATTAGTAAGGCTACTGGTGTATTTGCATCAATTTGCATAAAGTGAGTCATTAATATGCTCCACCTGATGCTGATACGTCAGACTCAATAAGGTCCTAATGGTGTCATTATATAACTTCAGGTGCATCATTAAAGAAACCGACTTCCAACTCCTCACCTGATGGTCCACTGAAGGCTTCAGATAAATAATGGGGTAGATGCACCAGACTGATTCTGGGTCCAAAGCCATTGCAGAAGTGATTTTTTTTTTTATTTTATTGTAATTTTGTGTTATACTGTAATTTCTGTATCTTTGTATTTTAATCCTTGGGTGTCCCATTCCAGAAAAGTGGAATATAAATATTGCAAATAACTACATTAATTTAAAAAAGAAGGAAAGAGCCAGAGATGGTACTAGTGTCAACAGAAGGATTGATAATGGGGACACAATTGGTAGTGAAGAGACCAGTGCTGTTGAAGTTGAACTACCATCAATGTTTATGCTGAGGAAGAACAGCAATCAACCCTGCAACACCAAAGCTTGTGTCAGGGTGACACCAAAGTGTCAGGGCAGGAGCCACCTGAGACTGAATTGATGATTTTGTTTCAGTGGATGGGATGGTTACTATATAATTACTATAAGCAGCAATTATTCCTGTTCCCACATTGAGTTAGGCTGACTCTTCTATAGTGATATACTCCAAGTATCTTGAAACAAAATCCTAATTAGACTGATGAAGTTCCTGGGCTTCAGTACAATCACTGACATGGAGAGCTACAGGCCTGGTGATAAACTGGACTCCTGTGCAAATACAGAAAGTAGTTCTGGTTCAGCATCAGCAACATCAGCTTGCTTCCTTGGAAATGATGAATGTTGAGATGTTTCAACAATTTCTCACTTAGTGCACACCACAACGATGGCTGGGGAATTCAGGGGAAGAGTACAGCAATAGCATCTTTGGAATCAATCTCAATACAATTAGAAATTCTTCCCAGAGTGTGTCACCAACTGCGATGACCTCTGAGACTTTGTCTATGTGTCGACATGACAGCCCCCAAGGTGGAAAAAGTTAATATGGGGCCCCAGAAGATGTTTGTGCAGACCAGGTGTCTGAATGCTGTTCGACCTTTTCTTAGGGAGATCCTCAGAAGCAGCCACCCACTCAGAGTGGGACTTTGCCACACTTCTTGTGGGCATCGCCTCAATCTGAAAAATCCTCTGAAAAAGACTGGATGTCATCTGACTCTCCTTCTTTGAGAAAGCTGCTGCCGGTGGTAGAAAAGGAGATGAGTTTGCAGGAGGCACCCATGTCACCACAGTGGAAGTGAGGGCCAACTCCCAGAACACTGACTCAAAATGAAGCCCCCTCCTCTTCCTCCTCTCCCTGAAATTTTTTTTACAGCGAACACAGATGTCCACAAAGAGGAGACGAGTCATTAGTTATGGGGAGTTTTGCCTCACATTGATAACACTTTGTAAAATAATCCACCATATGACATAGCAATGCTAACCTCACTGCTAGTTTTTTTTTTCAAAAATCTTTTTTGTAACAACTTTTGCATCAGAGTTAAACAAGGCAAAACATAAAAAATAAAACAGTCATCTCCTCAACATTGCTTTCTGCTTCTCACCATCTGGAACCTTCTTGCCCCACATAGGCTGGAAGCACTGAATCCTCTTATGTTAAAGTTTCAGTGCATGCTAAAAACGTAATACCCTGTGCTTAAAAGCAAGCCTTTGGTATGGGTGGGTATCACCAAGAGCTCCCAGCTGACTGCAGTTCTCAGTGGCAAGTATCTGTATCAGAAGGCTCCTGGCTTCCAATGAATTTGTTGCAATTTCCCCATACCTTTTTCTTCTGTAAATAAATGGTCTGCACCCTACAACAGTCTGTATAAGGGCACCCTCTGCTGGTCCATTCAGAATATTGGTCAAAACAACTCAGGTTGTGCCCTCCTCCTCTCCCCATGGATTCTGAAACTCCCACTGAAAGGAGAAACCCAAGTGTTTCCCAAGAAACCCTCTCCCATGCATTTCTAAGTCTTTGCTTGAAGCAGCACCACTATGTTCCCTGGCAGCCATCCACTCCCTGCTTACCAACGCGCTTGTAGTAGATGGGCACATAGACGTTGATGACACGTTCCAGCCCCATAAGGATCATGCAGAATATCACCAGCCCCTGCAGCGGGAGGCTCCCATGTGGCCATATGTAATCTGCAAGGAGGCTCATCTTCTGGCCCAAACCCCTCCACGTGGAGCGATTCTGACTGGCACCTGAAAGCAGGGGCTGAGATACAGAAATGGAAGTGAGATGGAGAACAGGAAGAGGTACTTTTTGGCAGGGGTATTAGCTATGTTGGAGAAGATCAGCTAGGTTGGCATGAGAAGGGACATCTGTGCCAAGGAGACAGCAGACACCCAGAAGGGATTGAGGTAAAACAGAACAAGGGTGGGGGGACATGGGGTGGTTGCTTCTTGGCACAGTCAGCATTCCAGGAACATGGCGGGATAGGAAAGCTACATTACTCTAATTTCATAAGATCACAGGTGGCCATACTGATCCATTAAGAAGAAAAATCTGTATTTAAAATATGGGTAATGGTGGAGGGAAACAAAAACTAACAAAGTATTAAATAGAGAGCTTTCAAGTCCTACTGAACTCTTCATTCGCTTTTTCCTGAGAAAGAATTCTGTGGGACTCAAAAGCTCAGTATTTGCTACTTTTGGCTGATTTCATCTCAAAGACCTCTTGTTTGCCCTCTCATTTTTACCTGTCCAATTGTACCTAGTAGGGTGTCCCCTTTTTAATCCTCCAGAAACCTATAAGAACCTCCGGCTTCCAGAATCAAGGTGTCAACTTTACCTAGAGCCAGTGATGTGCTGCAGATCTTGCAACCGTGTCACTTGTTTGTGCAGCATGACTGTACCTCAAACCCTGAACTGAACCCTTCTGAGCTGCTTCAGAGATGAAATAATACAAACCTTTTTGAGCAGAAATCACTAAACCCTCAAGCTGTAAAAGTTGGATCTCGAAGAGAGATCTTTTGAGCTGAACCTATAGTCCTGGGCATCCTTCTCTCGATCCTGCTGTTTTAGCCTCAAACCAATCTGGCTCACAACTTCCCTGCTTACTATATAAAATATTAGGTTTGGGTCGCACCAACTTTTCCCTATGAAGTGTCACCACACCCTCTGAAAACAGCTGCTAAAAAGTGTTAGAGAAAGTCAAGGATGGAGGAGCCTCTCTCTTTCCCTCTCTCTCTCCCAGCTCCCCAGCATTGTCTTCTAATTATGATGTGACTTATTTCTGAGTAGACATACATAGAATTCTAATGTTAGTGTTACACTGATTGACTCCCTCAGGTTTACACAGGTCTGAGCAATCTCTTGGATACAACCTCTTTCACTTTTCCTTGTAAGGAAGATGTTTCAATCCCCCATTTATTCTACTTGCTTTTTGAACAGTACTTGCTTTTTACTTCATTTCTTTATTTAATTTTATTTTTTCAGATTTTTATACCACCCTTCCTCCAATGAGTTCAAGGTAGGTGAACATGGTTTTCTTCCCTCTTTTTTATCCTCACAATAACCTGTGAAGTAGGTGAAACTGAGAGATAATGACTGGCCCAAGATCCCCCACGCAGCCTCTTCGCCTTTTGGTCCCTCCCCATATCAAACAGATCAATCTCTGCCTCCCCATCCCCAACTGCTCCCACCACTTTACCTGGGGGTGCAGAATGTCTGAGTTATTCTGACACATACATGGAACTGCTGGCCAATTCCACCACTAGCTCCATTGCACACAATGGCAGCACAACGTTTGCACTATTGTAGGGCCATTAACGACAGCTAATTGATAGATCCATGTCATGAATGGTCCACAGGATTGGGCCATAACTCACTAAATGCTGAGGTTTCTTTCTCCTTTCATATCTTGTCCATAGTACAAGCCAGAGTAGCAGAGCAGTTAAGAGTGAGATGTGATTTGGGACTTCCCTGGTTCAAATCTCGCCTTTGCCATGAAATCTCATTGCATGATACTGGGCAAGCCTCCCAGCCTCAGTTGCCCATATGCAACATGGGGATAATAATACTCATTTTATAGGTTGTCATAAGGATTACATCAAGATAAGGAATGTGAAGAGCTGTAAACACTCAAAAGTGCTACACAAATGCCAAGCCATATCTAGAGTCTCTATCACCTAAAGGTCACTGATGAAACATGTTTATATTAATAATACTCAACACTTACACAGCACAATACAGACATCTATAATCGTGCCAGCCCTAAAGGTTTACCAGTATGATCCCTATCCCTCCTTATCCTCAGCCTCCCAGTAGCCTATACAAAAGAAAGGGATGCTGGGTAAGTAGGTCAACAGATTTGCCTCACTGCAAGCTTTGGATTACCAAACTAGACTTACCTGCTTGTGCCCAAGCTACAATAATAAACACACTTTCCTGGGAGTAAGCCCCATTGAACCAAATGAGACTTACTTCTGAGACAGCCATAAGCTGGTGCTGCAAGTCTCCTGCCCCACAGCTTGCACAAACTTTCCCCTACAGCTGGCTGCCTGCCTTGAGTATTTCTTTGTGTTTTAGCACTGCCACCTCTTTCCTAACTGGGGACAGCAACAGAGGGTCTTTTGCTCTAAATGAAAGGTCTCTAAACTTTTCAGCATAAGGGTTGCATTATATATCTAACATGGTGTTAAGGGCTGGAAAATAAATAAATACTTGGAGAAACAATGTGCTGAAGAGTTTGATTGAGTACAGTAAGTATCCCAGCATGAGTATATTCCATGTTCAGCCACTAGAGGTGCTGAATGTAATGAAGTGTAATGGAATAATTCCATTCCATTTCATTCAACATCTCTACTGGCTGAATGCAGTATATACCCACGCTGGGAGACCCAGAAGTGCACCTTTTAAGCTATTTTTAGCACTGAGAGACTGGGGAACTGCACTGTTTGACCACGCAAGGATAAGAAACGCAATTTTGGAACTTTTTAAAAGGCATTTAAATGGTGATCCTGGTATCCATGGGGGTGGTTCTGGAACAGAACACTGCAGATACTGAGGTTGCACCGTACCGCCCATCAGCGGATTGCTGTGGGCCGGAACAGTCAAACTTCTTCACCATGTGCCAAGGGCTGGATAAAATCCTCCAGAGGGCTGGATTTGGCCTAGGGCTGGAGTTTGGAGACCCCTCCTCTAAACAACAGCATGATTCCAAGACACATAGAGGCTGCTTTTCCTACCACAGCTGGTGACAGATGAATATCTGCGAATTGTTTTGCATGTGTTGCTCTTCTGGTCATGGAGCAGCAAGGACTGGAGAAGCAGCATCAGCTCACTAGGATCATGCTTCACATATAATGAAAAAGAAGGGTCTCTGCCCTGGGGACGGACGGACAATTTGCATATTGACAAAAAAAGAGACAGAGTAAGGAGAAGGGGGTGGAGGCAAGAGTAAACCAGGAAGAATATGCCATTGTTTCATTTGCAGGTACTTAGCTACAGTAGAAAACGGGGACTTAGTGCCAAAACCTTTAAGGAAAAGGTAGATTTAAAGCAAGTAGAGAAGAAGCATCACAAAGGTGTCCCGAGAGGCAGATGCAAGCAAAAGGGAGAAAGGACAGCAAAGCAAACAAGACCAGTGTTTCTCAACCAATAGTACTCGTACCACTGGTGGTACTTCACCTGGTGTCTGGTTGTAATGCGAGGGGCGGGGGGAAGCACAGCCTGAGAGTGGAAGCTGCATGAGTTCCTGGTGCCCAGCTCTTGCCAAGAGCTATTTTGTGTACCAGAATATCATGCTTCATGTTATCATGCTTCATGATATTCTGGTGCACTCTGGGATAAAAACAGTTCCTGGAGGAGCTGGGTACAAGTTGCTGTTGATGCCACCCTTCTAGGCAGGAGTTTTTTCAGAAAAATAAGAGGATCCTCTTACTCTGTTAAGCCCTCCCCCACCAAAAAAAACCCTGCCCCAAATCATTGTTGGGGTGATTGGCTTCCTAATGGAAGCCAATTTCAGCTAGTGCTGAAAACAAAGGTTGAGGGTGGGACAGTTGAAACAGTGAAGGTCATAGGGGGAATGTAATGGAGTAAGTAGGAGTAGTTTTGTTGTTGTTGAAAACCGCCTTTTGGACATTAACAACTGCATTTTGGCAGTTAAAATATCTGAATAAAAAACAAAACACTGCATTTTAGTGTTTAAGATATTTTCCAGAAATTAAAATAGACTACTTTTCCAATTAGAAATAATACTGTGACTGCATCTTCTGACACTATCACCCGTACATTAACCTAGTACACTTTTAAATCATTTAAAATTACTAAAAATGAGAACTTGGATTGAGAATGTAGAATAAAACACATAACACAGCAATTTGCTATTTTAATCAAGAAATTTTGGAGAAATAGCACCAAAAAAAACACCCCTACACCCCTAGGGATAAGAGATTTTCCATCGGTGTGCTACTGTTAAAACTCAGTAGCCTCTAAAAACTGTAAAGCTGCCTTATAACAAGGCATTGGCTGTTAACAAGGCTCACTGCTGTCAACAGTTATGCAGGAGTTATGCAGCAGTTATGCAGGAGTTATGCTGCAGGAGTTGGCAGCAGTTATGCAGGGTTGTGGACAAGTCTGTTCTAGCTCAGAGGTGCTGGGGACTGAACCTGAGATACTGTACATGTGGAACAAATGTTCCACCACTGGGCTATGACTCTTAATTGTTGATTCTCCTACTTGTTGGCTCTGACTGGCAGGAGCTCTCCTGGGTCCCAGGCAGGGGTCTTTCCCAAGTTGGTTATCTGGGATACTTAACTGCATATGCCATGAATTGAACCTGGGAGTTATGCCCCTGACTTCAGGAAAAAAAGTGGCAACAAGATGTTCTTAATCCCAATCCTAGCTTGTTTCTGCCCTAGATCAGAGGCCTGGAATACACAGTTCAGTCATCACAAGGATGTTATTGGATACCAAAAGTGGCTTCAAGTTTTAGGTTTTGGCATTCCTATTGCGCACAGTTGCTGGCAGAAGCATGGTGATTCATAATGTGATGGTAGAACATGATACGTTACTAACCAAGGCAAAGAACACATACAGTTAGGAAGCAATTTTAGAGACACCTCCATGCCAATCATGACCTGGCTCCAAATCCACCCTAGGCCCAATTCTCATGCTGAACAGACTTTCTGGGGCAACTATAATGCCAACTTCAAAATAGCTGCAATTGTAAGGGGAAAAGCCCCAGTTACTAACCCCAGTCTCAATGGTGTGGTGCTCGGAGCTCCGGAAATATTCAGGCATACTTGGTTCCCACACTTGGTCACTGGTTCATGAAAAAAATATGAGGGACAGACCGCAATAGCATTGACACAAGTGGTGCCGTGGACTCCCAGTTATGAGGACAGATTGGGAAGAAGACTGAGCATGCATGTGTGCTACCATTCCCCCTGGATATTGGTCCATTATCCCACTCTTTCTCCCCTGGAACTTCATTTTCCATTGTCTTGTTCAACTGACACCCGAACATTCCGTTTTAACTGTTCTCTTCAGCTGCCTGCAGTGGGACCAACCCATCCATGAGGCCAACTGAAGCTGCCACCTCAGGCAGCCGATTGATAGGAAGTGCCCATTTCTATCCATCTACTTGCTTCCACTGCTCCTCCTTCTCTTTCTACTCCATGGAATGGAAAAGTAAGATGGGGAAGAGAAGAAGAGTAAAGGGGGAAAGAAAGTCAGTGCTAAGTAAGAGCATTGCAGAATGGAAGGAGCAGAGGCTGGAACATCATTGGGTAAGGGGGGACAGCATTTGGCATTTGCCTCAAGCTTGAGGAGGTCCTGGGCCGACCATAGACTTAAATTACAGATAGTGCAATCCAATCCCTACACTTCGGCCTACACAAGCCACTTGCATCAGCCAAGCACTGTCGTGAACATGCTGTAAAGCGCGTCTGCTCCAGTGCTTCTGGCATAGGGCTGACACAAGCAGTTGCATCAGCCCTGCACTGCTAGAACATGTCCACTCGAGTTCGGCTGGTGCAGGGGCTATTCTGGGCAGGGGGAAGGAGGGAGGGAGGGAGGGCAGAACAGGGCAGGGAGAGGGTGTACTGGTGGGCATGGCAGCCTGGGGAGGGGGGTAGAGCTTGGCTGTAGCTGTTAGGCCACATCCAAACCCCTGTCCCTGATTCAGGCCATGTGGTGTGCTTGGGCTTGCACCTGTTCTACAGCATGCACAGTTCTGAGCAGCCCCATAGGGGTGGTTGGAGCCTACCCTGGGGTAAGGGGACGAATGTGCCCTTGCCCCATGGAGGCTCTAGCCTACTCCCAACCTACTCTGGATAAAGAGCAGGTAAGCCAGCTTGACTGTTCTAGGGCAGGTTAGGATTGCATCCAGAGTCACACAGGACTAATTAGCCCAAATTAGGACTAAAGCAGTCCCCCCACATTTTTCGTCTCCTAGAGCAGGAATGAGAGCTGCCCACAGAGAACAATGGAGAAATCCAGGATTTTAGCACAGATGCAATTAGGTTGCAACAAGATATCCTACCTACCCACCTCCATGAAGGGCAGAAGGAAAAACGGGCGTACCTTCTCTCCCAGCAGTGAGGAAAGTTTAGAGTGGTTTTTTTTCCTCTATATGCCATAAACATTGTGAGAACTCGTGAAAGGTCCTTGAAATTCACACAGATGCTGGAAGCTAATTTTGAAGTGTTATGTTTGTAAACAAATTTTCTTTTAATTTACAATCTTTGCTACCATTTTTACCTACCTATGAAGACTTCTAAGTATATAGAAACTGATACTTTATTTTTGAGAAGCCCCATTTTGTGCACAATCTGATAGGCATTCAATAACTGACTTTGCTATTAGCATATATCACAAGACAAAACAGGAGATTTTTTTTAAAGGAATAGCAGCCCACCTGTGTATTCTCCACATCACGCTCATCCTCATTAATTAAAAGCATGTAGGGTTTTCGGGGCAGCCCTGGGGCCTTTATCCCCAGCACGAAGAGGGTGAAGGTGCAGATGTAACGTAGTAACCACAGGCTGAATTGTACCTGTGGGAATTGATGACATGTTAGATGCATTCTTGCAGCAACATCTCTCCCTCCACTCCCCACCAGTTACATACTAGGCAACACTGCTTTCCTGAGATCTAGTCCCAGGTGCAAATGGCCTGTATTATAGGAAGCTACCCATCAAAGCTGGCATTTTACGGAACAAACAAACAAAAACAAAACAAATTCGTTTATTCAACCAAACAAAAGTTAGGTCAATTGACCAATCCAAGACTGATCAAATATTTAAAAGTATTTAAAAGCAAGTATTTTAAAAGCCTATTAGAATAACAGCAAAGAACAGAGTGAATTACACAAATTACAAAAAAAGTACTTTTTGATAGGAAAACTCAGATCAAACCCTTGCCTAAGGGTCTGGAACAGCTTGGAACTCACCCTGCCAGGGGCCTTTACTCTTGCCACTACTATGAATGGACATCATGATGCAATAAAAAGGTAGGCTGCCTCTTACACAAAACTGTTCTCGACTTCATTCAATACTTGACAGTATTTGATCAAATAAAGTGATCAACTGACCGATAGGTTAAAACAAACACCCATTATGCATATACCTCAAATGCAAGGACTGATTCAAAAACCCAGAGACAATGAGAACTAGATGAGACTGGAGTTCCTCAAACTCCAGAGTGAAAGGAGGCTACATGGGTTTGAATTTGACCAGTGTCCCTTGAAGCACCCAATGAGAGGAGCCTCCCTGGGCTGACCTGCACTGCACTGACAAGTGAATAGTGTTTAGTGGCTCTGTAGTAAAGAGTCACCATTGTATGTGGAAAAGAGACAACCCAGAAATTCATCAAGCCCAGCATTGTTTCATACAGTGTCCAAGCAGATACCACTGGACAACTGGACTCTGGACTCACAAGTAGGGTTGTCAGGCAATTTTCTTCCTCTGTTATTGCTGCCCAGCAACCAGTGTACAGTACAAAGATATACTGCCTTTGAACTATGGAAACTCCACACAGCTATCACGACTAATAGACCTCTGTTGAGGGAGGAAAATCACAAAAGCAGAGATGAAAGCACTGGTCATTAATTTTTAAATGTGGATGTTCAAATCCAAGGGGATACAATAACTGATTTTCCAAATTTAGGCCCAGCCTCTTGAACTTCATGCAGAACAGGCCTGCAATCATTGCTGCCTACTAGCTGATGTACAGATGTTTTGGGAAAGGCGAGTGGGAGTAGATTATTCTAGTCACTCCTTAGGATATCTCAGCATGGAATCTCTGGGATGGAACAAGTTCTCCAAGTCCAGTCTGCTGCAAGAGGGCCAGATATGTTGTCAATGCAACTAAGACGTTGCCAATGCAAAGAACTCTCCCCCCCCCCCCCGCCCGCCCGCCCGCCCATACGAACAGGCTCATATGTGAGGCCTTTTCTAGGTCAAAGTACGTAGTAAGTGACTCAGCAAAAATGTGTTGAAAGGTCCTGGCAGTGTGAAGGAATGGGGTAAACAGTGACTTGCACTTAAATAGTAAACAACTCTCCTTTTCTAAATTTTCTCCAAAGGTTACACATTTGAGAAAAAGAAGAGCAATTATCATCTGTGGAAAAACTAGGATATCCATTTCTGCTTGTAAGGTCAGCAGGTCTTCCATTTAGTAGGTGGAAGATTCCACAACAGTAATATGTACAGTATACATTGTTAATAATGTTTAGGAGAGGCAGAAAACAAATACAGCTTTTCTCATCAGGGCATCTCCACACTAGCAAAAGCCTCACTTATTGATTTTCTGTCTCCCATTGAAAAGCACTGAGCTTCTGTCTATTAAAAAAAGTGATAGGCTTATTCTCCAGGCAGCCAAGAAGTAGCAAATACAACTCCATTGAGCAATTCACAATTGTCCTTCTGACTTTCATTTTAAAGGGTTGCCAACTCTGACAGCAGCTATCCTGGAGACTGCTTTTCCCAACCTGATGTACTGTTGAAAATTCCTGAAGACCTTGCAAAAATCTCCAGGAATGCTTTCAGTAGTCACCTGGTGATTGATGCCGATTCCTGGAGACTCCAAATCCTGCGAAGTTGGCAACTTTGAAGTGTCAACACTAGAAGGTGTTGACATTTATTTTTGGAAAGGATAGACACCACTGCTTGCCCACTTCCAGCTTGTGTACCAATGACACGTGGTGGGGATCGTGCTGCTGCTGGCAATGTGAGGGGTTTTTATTGTGAAACCAGAAATGTCCAATTTTTCTTTTTTTAAAACATGTTTGGAGGGAGCCCTGCAGAAGGCTCCTCAGACCCTTAGGACACCCACCCACCCACCCTGACTCCAGTGCTGGATGCTGGTAAGTGTTAAAAAACCTCCTCCCATCTCCAGCAGCAGTGTGATCCTTGGGATCGCATTGCTGCCTTCTCCCCTCCCCACCCCTTAAAGGGGCAGGGAGAAGTGCTTCATTGGCTGGTGGGTCACAACCCACCAGTTTGGGAACCACTGAGATATATTGTTTCAACGCTGTTCCTACAGTGCAGATCCTACAGTGCAGTTCTGTTAGTGCGCACATACATAGGAGCTTGAGTTAACAGTGATCACCTGTCAGTCCATTCAGTAGGGGTATCTTAAAAAGAAAGCCATTGATCAGAGTAACATTCCTACACTACAGAACCAAATGGGCAACATCCCCAAGGTCTCTTCTTCACCCTCATCCCTCTTTACCTACCTTGTGGTTGGTATCTTTTAAGCCCCACCACCAGAGTGGGCTGTTCCAGGAGATGATGGCCAGATTCTCAACAACAAAGGCCAGAGCCCAAAAGAGAAGAAGGATAATGCCATGACCTCTGATCCGGTCCTGCACCTTCACTCTTGTGCGTTCCAGGTGCAGCAGCCCAATCGAAGAAGCCCAACTCACAGCAGAGAAGCAGGTGTACAGCACTACGTAACCATAGAGCTGCTGAGTGCCGAGCACTTGCCACAGAAAGGAGACAAAGGGCTGCAGTGCAAGTAGCAGGGAAAAGAAGACTTGAATGGAGTACAGGCGAGAGCGCGGGATATACTTTGGCTCCATGGCGCGGCTGAATCGGGCATAACAGGTGTATTGCAGGGCACCCAATAGGAGACAGACACTGAACAGCACAGAAGGCACCAGGGTGAAGTAGAAACAGGGGTAAAAGCCTTGCTGGGCCCATGCTTGCACCATGGATTCATTCCCTTCACAGTAGCTCTGTAGTGCCACCATTGCGTTGGCTGAGGAGCTGCAGAAATACCATTAAAAAATGAGAAACACAATTAGGGTGCATGTTTGCTACAACATAGGCAAATACAAACACACAGGCATGTCTTGTTCCCACAGACCTTTGTACAAATGGATATGGGCACATGTGGACATCACACACTGAAATATTTTTATGTAGCCATGAGTATGGTCAAAATATAATATAATTCAGCCCAATATCCCACCCCAAAGACACTGCTGCACAGGAAAATGCAGATGAGGCCATAAACTGTCTGGGACAGATATAATCTCTTGTCAATCACCCCTCACACTGGTTCAGAGAAATCATCAGCAGAAGGCTTCAACAATTATGACAACTTGAGAAAAGGATGACAGATGGGGAGGAGCTGAGTCTTGATAACATTTTCTCAAATAAGACTGTGGCTGCATTCTTTCCTAGGAGTAAGTCCAATTGAACATACTGGGACTTACTTCTGAGTAAACATGCATAGGATTGCACTGCAAATGGATAGATTTTGCTCACTTTCAGGCCCTAGTGCTTTGCCATATTTGGGGGAAGATAGGAAATTTTCACTAATTATATTGCCAGGGACCAAGGGGGATTGTATTTTCCTTTTCCTTGCAACATGTAACTCAGCTGAGCTTTAATTAATTAATTAATTAATTAATTATAATAATAATAATAATTATTATTATTATTATTACTCTGCAGACACTTTCTGTGAGGCAAATGTGCTCTGTTCATGGCACATTGGTCTGGGACTGGTTGATCTTAAGGGGGCTGACAGATGAATGGTTTTCCTCCATGACAAGAAAATGGCTCTGGGGTTCCTTGGAGCTCTGCTGTTTTAGGATCTCAGAACTCAACAATCTTGGATATTCCATATTAATTCTCCATGAGATTGATCTTTTTAAAATTTAATGCATGCTCTGCTCTAATAATATTTTATGATGCCAGAGCAATGAATTCAACAAGCTAATCCATGTACCGACATGACTCATGTCACCTGTCACTGACTAACCCAATGCCTTTTCACATCTCCTTGGCTTCTCCCTTACTTGAGGAGATAAGATATCCTGCAGATTCACGTCTGACTGTTTCCCAGAATCCTGCTGCTCTTCCATCTGAATCTTTCCCATAATCACTGATCTGTTTTCAGCCTCACGTGAAAGCAGATTGTAGATATTTTGATGACTCCCTTCAAGCCTCTCCATTGTTTTGCCTTGTCCTTTCTGACACACAACACTAAAATAGTAAACCCGTACATCTTTATGTTATGACTACACTTTGCACACTTAAGAGGACCTGGCAATCTTTCGCTCATTCTCTCGCATGATCCCCTGATTGCTCAGATGTTATATACAGTACTGCTATGTTCCAAGCCCTGACATTTTACTGAAGGAGGCATGCCCTGCCCAAGGGCACCCCAATGCGCGAAAGGCTGGCCTGGGATGGGAGGCCAAACCACTCCAGCCCTGTGCACATGGGCTGCCTTGACAGCACCAGCACATACCCAAGCCCAGCAGCCGCACGTGGTGAGTTCAAAATGCGGCTTTATTTCCCAGAAGACGACGAGGACGCGCGTGTGCTTACAGCCTTGCCGACATTTTGCTGTCCTCCGGGGTGAAGAAGGCATCGGGATAGAAGGGAAGGACTGTGAGGTAACGCCTCTTCCCCCTACCCCAAATCTTGAGTAGGCCCGACTGTCGGGGCGGGGGGGCGCCTTGAGGGGAAAAAGGTATACAGGGAGGAGGAAGCCAATTCCATGACAAGGAATGTGGGAGAGTTGGAGACACAGGCTCTGCCACGAACCCTGCCCGGAGAGACGTCATTCCTGGCGCGAAGCCGCGGCACGGGTATCTCTGGGGGGCAGTTCGAGGGCCCCCGTCCTGCCAGGCGCCTCTGCTCCCGCTCCCGCTCCCCTCTTCGGGGACACCCCCCCGCCCCGAGCCCTTCTTCGACCCAGGCGCGACCAACGCTCACTTGCCTGTCTGGCGCCCCTTCTTGCCTAGCCGTCAGTTGCCGGGTCGGTGCTGCGCGTCCTAACGCGGGCTCCGCTGCACAAATTGGAGCCGAGGCAGGCCCCGCTGGTTCTCCTTGGCCCTAGCGCCGCCCGCACATGGCATGGAGGATTCCTTCTGGGTCCTAGCGGCCAATCGTGGGACAACTCAACTCGGGGATCTTCAAAGCGGCGTACAAGCAGTGGCGTCCCTATAGGGGTGTCGGATCTCTACGTTTTTGCAAGGAGCCATACCTTGCCGTGGACAAAGCTCCTTTCCCGCGCCGTTTTAGCCAACCTTCACGGGGAAAAGCAACGTCTTGGCGTTGCTTACTGCTGGCTACAGCGGCAAGGGAGAGGCGGGATTTACATGTATGACAGGGTAAGGTTCCTTGCAAAACTTAGAGCTCCGCCTCCCCCTGTAGGGAAGCCACTGAATACAAGGATAAAACCGTATAGTAATACAGTAATACAATTAAGAGGCCGAAGATGGTTCTCTACCTGATGTTCACGCACGGGACTGGACCCCGCTCTACCACCTTTGCCCCTCCCCAGTAAAAAGTAAGTACCCCAGAGTTTCAGCAGAGTAACCATCTGCAGCAGCAAAAACAAGGAGGCCCATGGCTCCTTAAAAGACTACAGTGGTTTTGTATACTGCAATTTTTTAGACTTTGAAGCAAAATCTTTTGGCGTTTTTAGATTTTAAGAAGATGCCAGCGCAGTGGAGTGACTAGTTGCCCAATCCTATGCGTCTTTACTTGGAAGTAAGTCTCACTGAGTTAAGTGGGCGCTTCCTCCCAAGTAAAAGTGCATAGGGTTGAGCTATAACATATAGTCATCACATTGTGCTAACATTTTAACATCTTAACAGACAAGATGAAGGCTCATGTGGTGGCACCTTAAAGGTTTGTGGTACTGTATTGGCCTGGGCGAGAGAGATCTGGGTTCAGATCCTTACTCGGTCTTGAAAACAAGGTCAATCATTTTCTCTCTGCCTAAACTGTCTCACAGTTGTGAGGTTAAAAAGAGAGAATTCTTTGTAAGCCACTCTGAGTTTCTTGAAAGAAGGGTAGGAAACATAAGTGATCTATTTTGGCTGTTACAACCTGTTTGTAGTATAACTGGAGTCCAGAATCACTACAGCTCAGCTCTGAAACACCTATGAAGTGAAAGGAACAAAGAGGGCAAAGTACCCTCTCATCACCAACGCATACGCACAACTCATCCTTGTGCATCTAAGGTTAGAGAGTAGAATGTGCAGACTCAAGACTCTCAGCAGATGCATCCCTGAATAGGACTATTTCCTGAATAGGGATTTCCTGAATAGGACTATTTTTAGGAGTAAAAATGAATATCCCACACTTTCTTTCACACACGCACACACACATTATCATAGATTGAAACATATTTCACTGTTCTATCATGCCATTATTAAATATTGATACTGACGCATTCCAATACACTTTGCTTAATTTGAAAATCACATCTCAAACATGTGTTGTGGTTGTGCAGCTAAGTGTACATATTCAAGACAAACACAGTACAGTCCTGGCCAAAAGTTTTGAGAATGACACAAAGATTAATTCTTACAAAGTCTGCTGCTCCAGTGTTGGAAGATCTTCATGCAGATGTTACAATGGTATACTGAAGTATAAGTACAAGCATTTGCCTAAGTGTCAAAGGCTTTTATATTGACAATTACATTAAGTTTATGCAAAGAGTCAATATTTGCAGTGTTGACCCTTTTTTTCAAGACCTCTGCAATTCGCCCTGGCATGCTGACAATCAACTTCTGGGCCACATCCTGACTGATGGCGGCCCATTCTTGCATACTCAACGCTTGGAGTTTGTCAGAATTTGTGGGCTTTTGTTTGTTTATCCGCCTCTTGAGGGCTGACCACAAGTTCTCTTAAGGTCTGGGGAATTTCCTGGCCATGGACCCAAAATCTCGATGTTTTGGTCCTCAAGGCACTTAGTTATCACTTTTGCCTTATGGCAAGGTGCTCCATTACGCTGGAAAAGGCATTGTTCATCACCAAACTGTTCCTTGATGGTTGGGAGAAGATGCGCTTGGAGGGTGTTGTACCATTCTTTATTCACAGCTGTGTTCCTGGGCAAAATTGTAAGTTAGCCCACTCCCTTGGCTGAGAAGCAACCCCACACATGAATGGTCTAAGGATGCTTTACTGATGACATGACACAGGACCGATGGTAGCGCTAATCTTTTCTTCTATGGACAAGGTTTGTTCCGGATGCCCCAAACAATCGGAAAGGGGATTCATCAGAGAAAATGCCTCTACCGCAGTCCTCAGCAGTCCAATCCCTATACCTTTTGCAGAATGCCAGTCTGTCCCTGATGTTTTTCCTGGAGAGAAGTGGCTTCTTTGCTGCCCTTCTTGACAATAGGCCATCCTCCACAAGCCTTTGCCTCACTGTGCGTGCAGATGCACTCACACCTGCCTGCTGCTGTTCCTGAGCAAGCTCTGCACTGGTGGTGCCCTGATCCTGCAGCTGAATCACCTTTAGGAGACGGTCCTGGCACTTGCTGGACTTTCTTGGGCGCCCTGACGCCTTCTTCACAACAATTGAACCTCTCACCTTGAAGTTCTGGATGATCCGATAAATCAGGGGTCCTCAAACCATGGCCTGCGGGCCGGATACGGTCCCCCAAGGTCATTTACCCAGCCCACAGGAGGCCCTAGACTCTGGGGGGGGGGGAATGGGGAAAAAAGGAAGCACGCTTTAACGCTCCGTCACAGAGAGCAGAATCCACCGCAGGAAGCACCCCAGTCGCGGCGAGAGAGCAAGAAGGGCCCACCTACTTCCTTTCCCACCACAATTCAGGACCCCAGCAGCCCTCTTCTCCTCCCTTATCCAATGGCAGGGATGGGGCGGAGCCAGCCACTTGAAATGGTCCTCGCTCCTCTTCCTTCCCACGCAGCCAAGTGGTTTCGTGATGTGTATGTGTGGCTTGCGACCTCCTTGCTTCCCGCTTGCGCAATAATGCAGTGTCCTCTTTGGCCATGAGGCAGTGGCGCTGGTGGCAGTGGCACCGTGAGCTGGGGGATGGAGCAGCCGCCACCGTAACTACAGGAGTCGCTGGGTTGTCTCTGCATAGAGGCAGTGGTGGGATTCAAATAAATTAACAACCAGTTCTGTGTCCTTCAGGGCGGCCTTCAGGGCCATCCGCTGCCTTTCTTCCCTCTCCCAACCTAAAATTAGCAACCGGCTCTGCAGAACTGGTGAGAACTGGCTGAATTTCACCACTGGATGGGGGTAGTGTATGAGCCGCAGGCCTCCCCTGCCTTGCTATGCGGAGAGCCTCCAGGGCCCAGAACCCCCCGCCCCATGGAAGCCCCCTCACCCTCCCACTCCCTCCGCAGCCCCACACGCCTCCTTTGCTGGCTTCCCTCTGGCAACTGCCCCTTTTCCAGGCCTCGCTCGCTCCTGCCCCTTCCCCCGTCAGCTGTCCTGTTCCCCCCTCTGCAGCCCCGCACACCTCCTTTACTGGCTTCCCTCCTCTGGCAAGTGCCTCTTTCCCCTCTTTTCCAGGCCTCGCTCGCTCCTGTCCTGTTCCCCCCTCCCACCCCCTCCGCAGCCCCGCACACCTTCTTTGCTGGCTTCCCTCCTCAGGCGAGTGCCTTCTCTTCTCCCCCTCTTCTCTGCCCTTCCCCAAGTGTTGTCTTCTCCCCATGGTTTGCTCCACTGTTGCCCTCCCCCAGTTTTGTTCCCCCTACCATCGATCTCTGTATTTTTAAAAACTTCTGGGACAAGCTTGTGGTGGAGCAGGGCGAAATTATGTCTGTGGTCTCACTGCTGCTGTTCATGGTGGGAAGTTGTGAGCAGCTATGAAGGAGGCACAGTGGTGTGGCCCAGAAAGCAGACTTCATAACTTTTTTTTTTTTTTTGCACTAGACATAAGATATGTGCAGTGTGCATAGGAATTTGTTCATTTTTTTTCCAAACTATAGTCTGGCCCCCCAACAGTCTGAGGGATAGTGAACTGGCCCTCTGTTTAAAAAGTTTGAGGATCCCTGCAATAAATGGTTGATATAGGTGCAATCTTAGTAGCAGCAATATCCTTGCCTGTGAATCCCTTTTTGTGCAAAGCATTGACTGCTGCACGTGTTTCCTTGCAGGTGACCATGGTGAACAGAGGAAGAACAATGATGTCAAGCACCATCCTCCTTTTAAAGCTTCCAGCCTGTTATTCTAACTCAATCAGCATGACAGAGTGGTCTCCAACCTTGTCCTGGTCAACACTGACACCTGTGAACGAGGGAATCATGATGTCAGCTGCACCTGTTGTGGCAGGGCTGAAATGCAGTGGAAAAAGTGGAATTTCTTACCTTGAGAATTCCTATTCTGGGATGAGGAAAGGGGGGCATTCGAGACCTCTGGGGAATGCCTCTCCTACTCTGGAAGGCAGGGCCGGCTGAACCTTTGAGGCACCTGTAGGAGGGCTTCCCATTCCCAGTATGAACTGACGGGCAGGAAAACCCCTCCACACCGTCCCTTGAACCCGTCCGGGCCACTCCCAAGCAACATCTGGGAACTGGAACACCATTACTCCTAATTCAAAACACTGAACCAAAAAGACATGGGCCCCAGAAACAAGGGACCCACAAGACAGCAACAGCCAGAAAAGAACAACCAGGGTACAGGAGGATCAGACATTGACTCCCGCCTTCAACACCCCCTGGTCCTGAGCCTGGTGAGAGGTGGGTCGAGCAGGAGGGAGAGGGTAAAAGATGAAAAAATGGAAGGAAAATACGCCTCAGAAGAAAAAGGCTGAGCTGTCAGGAGCTCAGCATCAACCATCCTGCCCCTTAGAAGGCAGGGCCGTACTGGGGATGGGAAGCTCTCCTACGGGTGCCTCAAAGGTTCAGCTGGCCCTGCCATCCAGAATAGGAGGGGCATTCCCCAGAGGTCTCAAATGCCCCCCTATTCCTCCTCCCAGAGAATTTTTTTGGGATTAAGTTCATTTTCATGGCAGAGGGACTTTGCAATTAATTGCAATTGATCTGATCACTCTTCATAACATCCTGGAGTATATGCACATTGCCATCTTCCACACTGGAGCAGCAGACCTTGTGTGAATTAATCTTTGTGTCATTCTCAAAACTTTTGGCCAAGACTGTGACTGGTGGGAAGAAGTTTGATGAATTCAGAATACAACACCCTGTCCTGAAGCTTGGCTTTTCACCTCCTCATCCATTGTGAAAATAATGGAAATAATGGTCTTCGGTCTCTGTGCGGCTATTTGGTATTTAACCAAAGACAGAATGAAGTTCCTGTCCCACATGCCCATCATCTCAGGAAATATCTTTTTTTCTAAACCCTACAGATACTCCATCTTCATCCTGGAATGGAAGAACCAGTTCACATATTTTTCACCCAGACCAGAGCACAAAGGAAAAGGCATTTCACCCATGCTCAGCTCATGGGTGAATCAGATCTCTCTCCCTATATAGCTGGGCTTTTCTGTTCCATGTCTCAAAAAAAAAAAAAAAGGCAGTCTAATCCTTCAGATTAAGGATGGAAGTAGGGATCAGAGGAGACATGCAGGTCAAGAGTACCATGCAGGTCATGACCTCAGTTTGTATCCACATGGATGCCTGATTCTTCTTTTCCTTCATTATGATAATCCCACCATCACCACAAAAGCACACACACACCCAAAACCTTTTGGAGCACAGTAAGCGTTGCTAAATGCATTGCTAAATACGTCGAGCATGGATAAAAGTATTTGCTTGTATAGAATTCTAAACTTCTGAATTCTAGAAATCCAGTGTGCAGTACTGCTACAAACTGATACTATCTTCTCTGTTCAGCTATATATGACAGATATACTGTGATTGCTTAACACCCAATAAATCCCAAAAGATTATGATTATACACAGTATGTGGATGCCCACATGTGTACTCATATCCACTGGTTAAACTTGGAGCACAATCCTAATCAACTTTCCAGCATTGACACAGCTAGGCCAATGGGGCATGAGCTGCATTCTGCAGTTGTGGGGCTGTCACAGAAGCCTCCTCAGGGTAAGGGAATGTTTGTTCCCTTACCTTGGAGCTACATTGCTGGAAAGTTGGTTAGGATTGTGCCCTCAGGCACCACATTTACCCCAGCAATGTCACAAACATTTTGAAGATACCCAAAGATCCTGTGATTCAGCTGAATTCATCCATAATGTGCAGGGTTTTATGTTCCAAAAGGTAAATAAAGGACAACCTCACAGAAGTGGCCAGAGCCATCGGTGAATGGAACAACCCTCTTTATTCAGTAGATACAGCATTGTACAGGATGCCAGACATAAGCTCTGCTTTACAAACCATTTGCAGTGCTCCACAGAGATACCAAATCCAGCCTTTCTAGTGCCACAAATAGAACAGGAGGCAACAGGTGGCTGTGCCATGCATGTGGTGATGGAACAAAGACAAGCACAATTATAATGGCTGCTGGTGCTTCCTCCCCCCATGTTTTTGGCAAAAAGCACTCCTTTTCATCATTATTAGGCCAAGACTGCAAGCAGTTCCACTAGGTTGAAACAGGCCTTCTCTGTCAGCAGGATGTTCTGGAGCCGATTGTTGCAGGGGCGATCCGGGTGGTGTGTGTGGCCCCCAGGGGCACACCTCCAAGGGTGCACTCCCCAACTGAAGGCGCTGCCCCTTGCGGCTTCCAAGCGCCCTGCCTGCCTGCCTGCCTGCCTGCCGCCGCTGGTGTGGAGGAGCAAAGGCGAGGCCGCCCACCTGCTGACCTGCCTCTCCCCATCGAGCAGAGGGCAGATGAGGGGCCAAGCACTGGTGGCAGAGCAAGGTGAGCCTGCCCGCCTGCCTCTCCTGTCTCCCCCTGCAGTGCAGAAGGTGGATGAGGAGCAAGGACGAGGGGTCTCCTCCACTCTGCCACTGGGGAGCCTGTGATGGCCGGGCCGCCCGGTGCGGAGGGCGGATGAAGGCAGATGAGGCTGACTAGGGCGCCAAGTGGGGAGGGGGCTGACAGCAATGACCCCCCAGCCCAACGCCTAGGGCATTTGTGCCCCTTGCCCCCTCCCCGGAATGCATCTGGATGATTGTAGATCATGGCCAGCACAGATCAAAGCTGCAACTTGGGAAGTTATACTACCCTCCGTCCTAAGATCCTGGGGAAGTGGGGGTGAGGAAGGGCATCAGTGCTGCAGTACTAGTTGTTCTGCGTCAATAATTGGAGAGAGTGGAGATCAGGTTGGGCCTCAACCTCACCCCTACTTTTAAACTCTCAAGAGAAGGAAGTCTTAGAATAACCTAGGGCTGCCTGCTCCCTCGTTCCCCCTCAGCCCCCATCTCAAGCACCAATAACCTCCCCTTTGTAAAGTTTCTACAGGGGGGGAAATTGAAGGCAATGCTCCTTGCAGGGAAAATCTTGTATTGGGAAGTGTTGCTCTCTAGCAGCTGAAATCAATATCTTGTTTGCTAAAGGCTAAACTCCAGTTTTATAGAGTACATGGAAAAAAAATAAAACTCAGGAGTTGACTCACAAAACACACAATGTAGCTCAAAAGGCCTGCCCATAATACTGTGGATTCCGCCCAGCCCAGCCTGTTCTCTCCCTTAGTAAGGACGAATGTTTTTATCTCTGAAAGCAAACTTCCTTTTGCAGGAGGTTGCAGCAGCCATTGTAAAAAAAAAAGTGTGCCAAACTTGGCTTCATATAGTAAAAGAAGGAGTTAAATTACAAAATTGACCAGGCATGTTGGGACCTGTAGTCTAGCATTAATCCATGCAATGACTGGCTGAATTCTACCATGCCCTCCAGAGATGCAATGCTCTTACTGGCTGTCCAAAAAGGAGTCTTCATAAAATAAGCATCTGGTTCTGCTCCTGTGCCAGAACCAGAGATCACAATAAAATAAATATAGTTGCAAAGGGTTGGGAAGCAGGTACAAGAATGGAAAGATGCACTCTAGTCAAAGTGGGGAACCAGGAGAACCACCTGAGCTTCTGCAGATATTATAATGGTGTCTTGTCAAGCAGTGTAGTGTCTAGTGCCTTCCGTAAGAACCTGAAGTCCACCACTTCCCTAGTAGTTTGTTGATGGTGGCTCTTATTGACATTTTCATGAGACCTGGATGCTTATCAAGGCACCCACACAAAAAGGATAGCACCAGCCAGGGGAAGAACCCAAGCAGGCAATAGGGACCAGAGGGTATTAAAACCACATGATAATGGGCAAGCACTGCCCTCTCTATCCTCTCATCCCATACACTGTAGTACAAGGTTACGCTCTCCCTTGATTCTTAGTAGGCTTAATAAGGGGAGAACAAGAGGCTACCTGGGAATAGAGTCTCCAGAGGGTGCAGCCCTTGAGCTTAGTGTTGTTTGGTATGTGGGAAGGTAAGCTCAGTCACTCCGGGCCAAGCTTGCTACAAAAGTGTAGCATTGCCCTTCTAAGCTTGTGCTTTGGTAGTGCAACAGGTACCCACCCTTCACGGGAAACAAAGATGGCCCCGAATAGATCATGCTCACAGGAAGGCAGCACCTGCTGTGGGTCAGGGAGGCAGCAGCACTGTGGGGTGCTCCTTCTGGTTTGGATGCAAAGTTCATGAATGAATGGTAAAGCAGAGGGGAGGATACACACCCTTTTTTCTGAAAAGCGTCACCTGACTCAGGCTCTGCTATCGGAGGACGTCTGTGTCCCATTCCTGTTACAAAAATAATCTCTCACAGCCCTTTTTTTCCTGAGTCCAAATCTAGCTCCTGATTGCATCTTTTATTGTGTTGCAGTCTGGACAGTGGTATAGCTGTTCCTGCTGTTGAATGGGCTCCATACAGCAGGTCCTTCTCCCACTATAGAACATTTCAGGCAGGATAAGCACCTGCGAATCTCCTTGCTACCTTATGTGCTCCATGGCATTCTGTGCAGGTCTTGGATGATTCTCCAACATGGACGACACGTATGCAGACACGGACATATATATGTAATCACACACACATCCAGCCTATGCACAGCTAGAGTGCCACTGGCATGATACATGTCTGGACAGAGTTCCGCCCACCACAAAGGCACTGCTGACCTCACACCTTCTGCCTTCTGGTACTGGTGCCCAAGATATGGAGCAAACCCATGCCTTTTAGGGCAGAGTAACTCAATGTCCCACCAGCCATGGCGCGCTGAGAATCCCGAATGCCCTTGGAATCTTCAGCCTTCATAGCTATACCTGTTGGGAAGAGAGAGGCAGTTATTCTGAAGGAAAGAAGACTGATCAGAGGCAAAGCCACTCCAAATTTGGTGGCAAACTTTTTTTAAAGCACATTTCTATCTTCCAAGGATGTGGAGGATCTGTGTGTGGAATCTGTTGAAGCTTACAGGCTTCATCTACAATGATGGATGGAGCTCTTGAATCTTTTTGGGAAAGAATATAGCAGAGCATATAGGAGCAAGAAAAGCTACACCTACTGAAATTCTCTCTTCTAAGGAGGCAGTACAAATGTCCCCTTCCTTTGCATATGGTGACTCTACTAAAGAAATCAATAAAGCTCTTGAAAATGATACGCTCTACCTAGCACAATTTTTTTGCCTTTTCTCCATGACTCCAGGTTGCTAGCCCTTTTCTGTTATTTCTCGACCCATCCTAGTAGAATACATTTTGAAAACACCAGATATGACTTACTGTATATTGTTGGGATATATTTTAGAGCACTAGATTTAATTTGCAAGTTGAAATGAGTTTGCAACTGAGCTTTTAGGCGGGAACATGATCATGTGATATGTTCGGGTAAATGTTGCGATTTATGTACGGGCTTGAACTGGACTGTGAGTCAGTGAGTCTGTGTGAGTGTGTGAGGAGCTGTCTTTGCTGTTAGATGTGTGGAGAGAGAGATAGAGAGCTGAGTGTGATTTCTTTGAAGCTGTTCTATGTAAATACGTTCTAAATACAAAGTTCTGTTTAGAACAAGTCTCTGCATCTTCATTTGAACGAACCTAAAGGTCACTCATCGTGTCCACCCTAAGGCCGCCACTTTCCTTCAGGTTATGGGCCCAGCAGGCCGTTAGAAGGACATTGAGTTGACCAGAAGTGACCAGTTCCAGGTTGGAGGAAGCTGTGACGAGGAAGAAGCATCTGGTGAGGTCAGCATGCAGACCAACGTCAGCATGGCGAGTTTTCCCTTGACCCGTCTGTCAGGGAACAACTACATGGCCTGGAGCACCAAGATGGAAATGTTCCTGCGTCGGGAACAGCTGTGGACCATCGTCCAAGACCCTCCAGATGAGTATGACGAGGCAAAGTCCAGACTGGATGAGAGGGCTCTGGCCACGTTGATACTGTCCCTGGAAGATGACCAACTGGTGCACGTGAGAAAGATAAAGACAGCCCATGAGTGTTGGAGGACTTTGAGAAGCCTGTACGTGAGGGACACAATGAGTTCAAAGATTATGTTGTCCAGAAAGTTGTACAGAGCAAGACTTCAACCTGGAGGCAGCATGAAAGACCACCTCCAGTTTATGAGGAAGACATTTCAAGAGCTGGAGGAGAAAGGAATGGACTTTCCTGAGCCACAAAGGGCTTGTATTTTGCTGAGCTCTCTGGACTCAAGTTATGATACTTTTGTGCTCACTCTAGAGGCAATTGCAGAGAGTGAAATGACCGTGGCGTTCCTGACCGGGCGTTTGTTGGAGGAAGAGGAGAAAAGGTCAGAGAATTTAAAAATTAGAGCCAGCAGCAGCAGCCCAGCAGCAAGCAGGATCCAGAGCACTGAAAAGAAGAGCTCAAACGTGCAATTCATCAAAAGGTGCTTCAGATGTGGATCCGAAAGACATTTGCAACGTGACTGCACACAAGAAAGACTCCAAAGGAAGAAAGGACCGGACTCATGGAGGGGCAAGGAAGAAGGGAAAGTCTCCGTGGTCAAGATGACCCAAGACAGTGAACAACAGACTTGGCTAGTGGACTCTGGTGCTAGCCAGCATGTTGCAGTAGACCCTGCTTTGTTCACTGAGCTGGTGCCTACACCAAAAGCCCATGTCAGTTTGGCTAATGGTGTGTGCACCTCAGTGAAGGGCAAGGGAGAAATTTTTATACCTTCTCTGGGTGAGTCTGTAAAAGAAGTCCTTTGTGTTCCTGACCTACAACACAATCTATTAAGCGTTTCTTGCCTTTGCAAACAAGGTTTTAAAGTACAGTTTGAAGATAATGTTTGCAGCATTATGAAAGGCAATGATGTGTGTGTGCATGTGTGTGAAAATGAGAACTTATACATGCTGCAAGATGTTTCAAAGGGCAATGCAAATCAGGAGTGTATGAATGTGTTTGCAAACACCCCTGAGCATGATAATTGTATCCATTTGCTACATAGGAGACTGGGACATTCTGGGTTTGCAGCACTGAAAAGAACAATTGAGAGTGCACAGGGTTTAAAATTGAAAGAGTGCAACAATTATTTGGACTGTGCAACTTGCAAAATTACTAAACCTGTTGCATACCCTGTAAGCAAGAAAAGTGAAAGGGTAAAGGATTCTCCTGTGCATTTGCCAGAAGGTTCTGATGCTCAGACACAGCAGCCAGTATTAACAAAGCAAAGGGCTGAGTCTAACAGTGAGGCACAGAATCTGGATGAGGAGAAAGACAATTTGAATCTTCCTGTAATTGTAAATAGCCAGGAAAATAAAGATGAGCAAACAGAGCAGCTAAGATGGAGAGCTGCCATAGGTGATAAAATGTTTGAGAGATGCCAGTTACCACCTGAGAAGAAGGTAATTGATTTCAGGTGGGTGTCCAAGCAGAAGGCTTTGGGTAATGGTAATTTGCAGCACAAGTCAGGACAAGGCTGACATGACATTTGCAACAGTTAGGCACAATGTTATGTGCAAGTTGCTGGAAATGTCAGGTTATGTAGAAAGTTTAAAATGTATAGTTATGAATGTACTGTGTGTAATGTACTATGTATAATGTATGTGTATATCATTTCAACTTGAAATTTGGAGGGGTGTTGGGATATATTTTAGAGCACTAGATTTAATTTGCAAGTTGAAATGAGTTTGCAACTGAGCTTTTAGGCGGGAACATGATCATGTGATATGTTCGGGTAAATGTTGCGATTTATGTACGGGCTTGAACTGGACTGTGAGTCAGTGAGTCTGTGTGAGTGTGTGAGGAGCTGTCTTTGCTGTTAGATGTGTGGAGAGAGAGATAGAGAGCTGAGTGTGATTTCTTTGAAGCTGTTCTATGTAAATACGTTCTAAATACAAAGTTCTGTTTAGAACAAGTCTCTGCATCTTCATTTGAACGAACCTAAAGGTCACTCATCGTGTCCACCCTAAGGCCGCCACTTTCCTTCATATATACTCATGTATAAGTCTAAAAATTTATGCCTGAAAATTGACCCTGAAAACATGGATCGACACATACATGGGTCAATAGAGGTTAATAAAGTTTTTAACAGCAGCTTGGGTAGGGGCTGGGCTAAGAAGCAGAAAGCTGGGGTGATTAGAAAAAAACGGAGCAATTTTACTTACCAGTAATTGTTCTCAGGCACCAATAGACAGCAAGCAAAAAACCAGTAGCCATTTTCCTTCTTCTCCAAACAGGCAGAGAGGTGAAGGTGCTTTTGGGAATTGTAGTCATTATGAAGGCTGCTGCTATGGAGGTGCTGTGCTGTATTCCTCACAAAACCTACAACTCCAATAAGCACCTTCATCTCTCTCCCTTCTTGTTTGGAGAATAGCTCCATTTCTGTGCTGCCTCAGAAGAATGTGAAATAGCTCCTTTTTTGGTTGGCTTTCTGTTGCTGCTGCAGAACAATTACTGGTAAGTCATTTTCAAAGAGGTTCATACCAGCCCCCTAAGTTTCACCCTCGACTTATGCATGAGTCATAGCAGATTCTATTATTTTTGGCTTAGAACATGCCCTCGACTTATCCATGAGATCAACTTATATGTGGTAATAGGCTTGATGCAACTGGGACCTGTATGTCAGACAAGATAACCTCAAAACAAATTAATTCATGAAGCAACCCCTAGAACAGTGGTTTCCAAAGTCCTAAGTGGATGTTGAGAACCCTGTGTTTGCATTGGGGGGGGGGAGCAGCAGCACAATCTCCATAATTGTACTACTGCTGGGCAAGGAAGGGATTTTTTATAACTCACCTGGGGGTCACTGTGGCTCTCAAGAGTGTCTGGGGAGCTGTGACCCCCTCAGCAGCCTTCCTGGCAGGATCAAACTAATGCTAAAAGCAAAAAAAACAAAACAAAAACCCACTTCCTGTTTTTGTCACAAAACCAAAAGCGGTTTATTTTTGCTTCTTATAGGAGTTTGAAGCCTCTGGGAGGGCTGCAGAGGGGATCACAGGATCCCCAGATACTCTGAAGAGCCATAGCAACTCCCAGGTTAGTTAAAAAAAAACCCTGCCCTGCCCAGCAGCAGAACAATCATGGAGATGCCAATTTCTGGGCCATTTTCCTTAAAGAGGAATCGCCCTTTTGCCCGGTCTTGACCCACCAGTTTGGGAACCACTGCTCTAGAGTGATAGACAGTTCCTGGTGACAACAGGGCAGTAATGCATATCATCCAGCAATGGGGCAGGAAACTCCTCAAAATTCCTTCAGTTCCTTGGCCCACCCACATATCCCATCCACTGCCAGTGCCAATGTATGAACCGGGCAGGACCTTGTGTATCTGAGGTGGCAATTCATCTTCTGAGCTTTCCTCTGGGACAGGCTCTGGGTGTCGAGCAGGCTGGCCATCCTCAGCCCAGCCTCCGAGTGGTAGCCGAGCGAAGTGGGATGGAGCCCTGTGCACTGTACCAGGGTCTGTGTGAGAAGAAACAGGAAAAAAAATAATAGGTGACTGTACAGAGAGCATACTGTACAAGAGTTAAATGAACTCTGTTCTCTGCAGATCTGGTTGAGGTTTCAAGGCTGCTCTGTCAAGGCCAACAAAGAAACAAGCAGCCATGCTGGAAGACTGAAAGAAAATTTCTGACAGTATTGTAGCTCCGCCCCCTCATCTAACCAATTCCATTTAGCAACTCTCTACTCTTGGCTATAGCCCTTCTTTAAAGAAACAATTACGGTATTATAGTCATCTTAACAGCAGAGAGACTGGTAAGGAGCCTTGAAGCAGGTTGCAGGATATAAACAAGGCTTGCCTCTTATATGTGATATACAGCTCACATCATTAGGTAACATGGTCCACCAAATTCTGCACATGTTGCTGCAGTAACATGGGCATTAATTCTGGAAATATTGCTACAGTAGCAAGGGCAATATGTACAGAAAGACAGGACTTTTCCTGGCTGAGGAACATAGAAGTATGAAAACGGGTGCCCTGACCTCCCTACGATGGGTGCTTGGGTGATTCAGTTGCCATCACGAATAGTTAGTCTCCATAAATTTAAAGCTCCTATAATGCATACCTGAGACACCACCATATCGGCGCTGAAAGCCTACTTGCAGGGCACCTGACTCATCACCGGCCTGGCGAGAGGAGGCAAAAGGATAGCTGGCTGAACGAGGAATGCTGCTGCTAGGAGTGCCCCGCTGAGCCTCTGGCTCTTCCTGAGCACTCTCACCACTCTCATCACTCTCCCGTCGGTGCCACAAGTGCCTCTCAAGCTCCAACTGGGCGTGCTGTTTGTGCAACTGTGGGAATACCAGGGATGAATTAATAGACAACCCAGGGCCATGCTCAACCACCTGCCCACTGATGCTTCTGCTGTGTTCTAACCTAAATAATATACATGATATAACCTAAATTGCATTCACTCCTCATGATGGAATCGCTCCCCAACTGTGCCCCTGCACAGCTTAATCGTATCTTGCTACCTAAATGCAAATCTATATACCTTGAACTCTACTGTATGACATAGAGGGGTGCATAGGCTCTTATCTACGAAGTGCAGTTCTCATGTCCTTGTGCTGGGCCCAGTTAGAGACTGCACCCCAGTTGCCTGCATGCGTCTACTCAGTGATCCATTAGGGATGGTGTATATGTTATTACTATTATTAAAAATATTTATATACTGCTTTTCAACCAAAACCACTTTTTCACAAAGTGGTTTACAGAGAAAATAATTAAATGGCACCTTGCCAAAAGGGGTCACAATCTAAAAAGATGCAGAAGAGCACCAGCAAACAGCCACTAGAAAATACACTGTACTGGCTCAAAAGGGACCGTTGCTCTCTCCCTGCTAAATATAAAAAGTACCACTTGAAAAAGTGCCTCTTTGCCCAGTTAGCAGGGATGTAGCCTGCCATGTTGCGTTCACTCATATCCGAGTATCTTGGTATGTAAGTCTGCATGGACTTCCTTGACCCGATGCCAAGATCTGCATGGTTCACTGTGCCCAGCTCACCTCATGCATGTAGAGTGCATGCAGGCTCATCTCAGTAGAAGCATACTCTGAAAGGATCAGGCTCTGCAGTTGACCCTCCCAGGCACTGCTGCCAGAGCTTGCTGTCCTGGCATCAGCCCTGCAACCAGAATGGAGAGAAGATGAGTCAAGATATGGTCCTTTAGTGTTCAGAAGGGGGCCCCCTCCCTTGAAACTCTAGACGTAAGCTTTCTATCATTAGCCACTGAATCTCTGCAGGAGATTATTAGCCACAGCTGATGTCCCATAAATGATGCAGAGGAAAGAACTGCATAATGAATGTTTGGAATACAAATCAGTCTTTGAAGAAATCTTGCAGAAATGAATAGCCTCATCACTTCAACTGCAGGCACAAGGAAACCATAGGCAACCACTACTCAAACTCTAGGAAAGCAATGCGGGTGTCTCACTGTTGCCTTTGAAGAGCATTTGGAAGACTGTTTTTATTTCCTTTACTCATCTATGCCAAGCTGCCTTGGATGCCCTGCTAACAGGCAGGGGAAGAAGAGCAGAGTACAAATATTATAAACCCAATTACATAATGTATAGGATGAGGCGCACTGGTGAGATGTTCAATCCTTGCCTTTTCCTCTGGCCTCTTATTACACCCAGCTTCTTACCCTGAGCCTGTCATTGTGCCAGGGCCCCGGGATTGGGGACCATCCGTGTGGGAACTCCCATGTATTGTCTGAGCAGACTGAAGAGGGGAGAAAGATCGCAGGGCAGACGCCACCTCAGAGAGATGACGGGAGGCCTGTGCGTCCCGGGCTGCTTGGTAGCCCAGTGCTGAGGAGCCGGCAATCACGTTGGCAATCAGACTGTGCGGCTGTGAAGAGAGGAGGAAGCATGACTCAGGCCGGAACACAGAAGCACTCCCACCCCCGACCCCACCTCAGTCTGCAAGATTCTGACCCCCTTCCCAATCTGAAAGTTAGCCCACCCATATTCAGCCTCCCACACACCTAATGCCTTCCAAATGGTGATTCCTGCAAGAGGAGATATAGGCTTGGATAGAGGGCTCTTTGCAAAGACCAAATAAATAGGTTCGTGAATAACCATGAGGGAGAGTATAGAGCCTGAAAAGGCCAGGAAGGGTAGCATGGGTGGTTGGGGTGGTGGTGTCAGGTTTAGGGAGTGTGGCTATGCTTTGCATGTTTGTGGATGACAGACGAGGGGTCTTGTTGGATCACAGTGGGATAGCTGCCATGCTGTTCTGTACCTTGGCACCCGTGACCCCACCAATCCTTTCCCTTCTCAGGAGACACAAGCCAAGAGGCACATCTCACAAAACCAGCCCGTCACTTTGCTTCTCTCCCCCATAGAAACTCCTAATAAAGTCCCCCTTCTGCCACCTGCCAGGGCCTTTGCACAGGCACCTCTGATTCCGACTGCAGGGACTGGATGGAGGTGAAGAGTGCGTTGTCAGGGAGGACAGCCTGCTGGGCCAGAGCCAGGCTGCTGTCACGATGCACACGCTCCTTCAGCAAGCCAATGAAGGCTGTGCTCTCACGAGGGGGTTGCCAATGCGGGTTGGTAATGGCAAAATGCATGAGGGACAGCTCTGTCTTGCCATCCTCGGCCTGCTGGTAAATGGAAGCCTCCGTCTTTCCAGCAGACATCCACTGCAAAACATGAACACACACGAACATGTGAAGCTGCTGTATCCTGAGTCAGACCTTTAGTCCCTCTACGCCTGCAATCCGACACTTGCACTTGCCTGAAAGATCCACTGAACTCAATAGGGCTTACTTTTGAGTAAACATGCAGAGGATCCTGCTGTTTGTTAGTAATTCTGCACTGACTAGCACCAGCTTGCTGCATTTCAAACCTGAGTCTTTTCCAGCTCTGCATGGAGATGCCAGGAACTGAAACTGGGACTTTCTATATGCAAAGCAGGTGCTCTGCCACTAAGTTACGGCCACAAGGCTTGATAGGTCCAAGGCTAGAGGTGTATTTGTCTACCTCCCTGTCGAGAAACATCCAACCATATATTCCTGCTGACACCCAGAGGCAGATCTACAGGGAGGGCAAAGCTCTAAGTGTTGCAAGAAGCCTTACCCTGTCATGTCAATCCCTCCTCTCCCTTGCTGCTGTAGCCAGTAAGCAATGCCAAGATGTTGTTTTTCCCTGTGAGGATTGGCTAAAACGGTGCAGGAGAGGAGTGATTTCCACTGCAAGGTAAGGCTTCTTGCAAAACTTAGAGCTTTGCCCTCCCTTAGATCTGCCTCTGCTGACACCCACTGCAAAACCCACAAAAAGAAAGGGCTACAAATGCACCAAGATCCACACCAATCCTCAAGGTTTCTGGAACCAGCACAGGCTCTCAGACTTCCCACCAGAATCCACAATGTTCCTGTATGAAATCTAAGAGCATGGCAGACCCGCACAGAACATTTCTTATTGTATGAAAACAGAGTTGCCAAGGAGCTCAATTTCAACCAGACTTGATCATGCTTTGCCTGATCAAAAGTAGTGACTGGCACCAAAAGTCTGTTTTAACAATAAACTACTTAAATGCAGTCTGGGGAACAAGAAGGCAAGTCGGGTCTGCCTGAAGGAAGCTCATTTTCACATAATGGACTTTCACATGCATTCTTTAAACATGAATCGTAACATGCATAGGATTGCACAATAAGGTTGTCAATTTTCCCAGCATCAAGAAATTACTTTTTTGAAAGGACCCATGGTTTCAGACATATGCTTTCAAAAAGAATTCCTGAATGCAGTACCTGACATCATGTTCTCATTTTTTTCAAAAAAAGGCTAGACTGTTTAAGATTGGACTGAGGAAAATTATATTTTTCCCCTGGAAACCACACTTAAAGATTGAAGATGTAAAGATTGAAGACACATCACGTTACATATAAGCTATTACCTGGTTTATGCTCTAGGACCTAACATAGTGCTTGCATGTTTTCATTCAATCAAAGCAAAGAAGAACGGTACACCATACCCAAGAAGTTAAACAATTGTTTGTGAGATCCCCACCTTACCCCAAGCATTCTTATTTCACGGGGACATACCGCAGGGTGTCCATGCTGGCGCACATCCATTTGGGCGAAGGAGCACGTGTCTCCTACACCCACCACCTCCACAGTGAAGTTGCGAAAGAAATCAATTATTTCCAGTGCTTTGGGCCGCAGGCAGAAAATGAGGATCAAAGGAGTCACAATGGGGCTGAGCAGCTCCTCAAGAATGAACACCTAAGGTTCAATCAAAGAAGACAAAAGTATAAACACGTACCCCAGCTGGTACCACCTGTTCCACAAGCATGGCTTTATGACAGGACTCCAAGCACTGAAAGTTTAACCAGGAGTAGCATCATCACAGACTCCCTTCTTGTCCCGCAGGCCCTGGGGTGGCAGAAGCGCCACCAATTCCTGGGGAAACACTGGAGGGCAGAATGTACTAGGATTCAGTGAGGGTCTTCCAGGGACTGCACCAATGTAACTCCCTTCTACCCCACCACACCAAACCTTGCCTACCGCCTTATACTGGAACAGCTGGGCAAACTCATCACGGGTCTCATAACGGTGGGCGTTGCCCTGCCAGTGGTCAGGCATGTAGTGGATATGTGCCAGAATCACCCGAAGCAACTGCTCTGGACAAAATACCAGATGCTGGTCTGGGATGAAGGATCTGCAGGACAGATGAGACACATAAACATGCATAAAGGAATTAACATCCCTTGATATAGCATGCAGAAGTACACCTTGTTGGAAAAGGTAGCATATTGTCACCATCTAGGTCCTTGGCTTGCCCAACTCTCAATACAAGCTCAGGGCTTCCTATTATTAGCATTCTAACAGAGAACCTTGGTGGTTTGGATGTAGCATCATTCACTATCTGGACTCATTGCAGAGGAAAAACAATTTTTTTTCTCCAGCTCGTATTCTGGTCTAGAGTACACAAGTCAGCTTTTACTTTATACAACCTCTTGATCCACAGATTCAAAAATGTGTAACACCTGCTCACCTGAACAATTGTATAACATTTCCATGCAGATTTAACCACCAGCCGAATTCCTAGATGCTAGATTCCTGTATTTCTACAAAACACTATCTGCCTACCTATTTCCCCTGCAGCAACATGTCATACCCTTTAATGACAGCCAGAAGCTCTGTTCCACTTGATTCAGCAAAAATTATAGAAAGGGAGGTCCAAATGGTTCAGAAGCTGCAATCAGTGCAGAATGCAGCGGCCTGGGTTGTTACTGGAGCTAAGCGGTTTGGCCCTGTTGGATTGCTGCACTGGCTGCCCATTCATTTCCAGGTCCAATACAAGGTGCTGGTATTGGTCTTTAAAGCCCTTTACGGTGTGGGTTCAGGTTATCTGCAGGTGCGCCTCCTCCCATACATTCGGGCCTGCACTCTTAGGTCATCTGAGGAGGGCTTTCCTTCAAGTGCCACCTTTATCCCAAGTTAGAGGGATGTTAGCATGGGGGCAAGCCTTCTCTATGGTGTCGCCACAACTATGGAATTCCCTTCTGGGGGAATTAAGAACTTCCCTCTCCCTCATGGCCTTTCGGCAGGGTCTCAAACATTTCTGTTCCATCTTGTGTTTGTGTGATGTATTATCTGTCTGTTGCTGTCTGTTGCCTGTGTCTCTACCTTTTTTTTTGTAGTTTACCCTCCTCTAAAATGTTATTGCCTCTAAACTAAGAGAGGTTCTACCTGCAGCCCGCCTCACTCACCTGCACACAGTGACAGCCACCCCCAGAATGGTGACAGTAGTGAGGACATGTTCCACAGCAAGCACATCTTCATCATAAATGGTGAGGGCAATGAGGACTGCAAGGATGGAGCCAGCAAAGAAAGCCACGTTCTTGGCCACAATGGTGAGCAGGGGCGAAATAAAGCAGTTCATGTACTTGGACGCCGGCTTGTAGCCCTTGCCGAGGCGTGAATGCAACTCGTGGTCCAACTCATTGAAGTGCCGCAGGTAGCAGCGGCCATAGAGGGACCAGCAGCGGGCGCCCAGGCTTCCTGGCTCTCGCTTGAGAATCTCGGTGTAGCTGAAGAAAGCATAGAGGATCTGCCAGATGAGTATCAGTGGACACAGCAGGAAGTTAGCAATGCCAATCCACAGGATGCGGGTGCCCAGTTTATCGGCCAGCTCCAGGCGGTTACTGCCTCGCTTGTACTCAGCCTTGAGACTCCATTCATTCTCAAAGAGTGAGCCAGGGCCCCAAAAGAAGATGAGCTCAAAGTTGTACTTGAGGCCACGGGTGTAGAAGACTGTGTTGTTCAGCAGAGGAAGGTGGAAGCGCACAGGTAATAGAGACTTATTCACCATGGCCACCATGTAGTTCTTGAATCGCAGAATGCGGTGGTAGATATCCAGCTCAGTCAGTTCTTTCTTGTGAATGCAGATCTGGTGTTCTTTCTGGATTTGCACAATCCGGGCCTGAACCTCCTGCCATGTGTAATAGGGTAAGTTGGACTGTGGGCAGAGAGAAAGAGATAATACAGTTAAAAGGGCAATTTAATCTTTCTGAGCTCTTTGTTATAGCGGTACTAGTAAGACTTGCAAAACAGTGCCAATTATGACCCTGAATCATTTTTCTGCCCTTCTGTCATCTCCTTCAGCAGGATTCCTTAGCCTGCCCTGTATCTGTACAATGTCATTCCCAAATGCCAAACCTCCCTTGTAAACACACAAGCCTGCAACGCCAAAGCTTCTCTAATAACCTTCATAAAGCCATCAAAACATTCTTCCTCCTCCACATTCTTAAGCTAGTTTCAGAGAAAGTTGAGAGGAACACAACTTCTTTCAAATATGTAAATACATGTTTTAAAAAACTGATAGCAGCAAGTGAGATTATACAGGAGGAAACAAGCTTGAACTGCAAACAGACATACATAGTTTAGTTTCCAGGACATATTTCTATGATGGCTTGAATTGTTAGTTTTAAGAATGTATCCAACAGAGAAGGCAGATTTTCAGTTGCTTATAATAATGAAAAATGAATCAGGACAGACATCTGTCTGGAAGGGCTAGGCCTGATTATCTGTCTCCCAGAGCTACACAAAGATGAACAGATACCATTTCTCCTCCTCAAATCCATATGATTGCCTGGCTTTATGATTTCCCTTTTAGCAGAATGTCAGCGCAACCTGACATAAGGCCGACATAGTAAGGCTGACATAGCAGGGCCATATCCTAGGAGAGGTTTTCCCCTTGCACCTGGGTAAGTCCCAGCCAGCCCTATGGGACTGCTCGCATCTGCGCCTGCTGTTTTGCAGGCACAGATGAATGTGCACAGCAGTGGTCCGAATCGGGCCCGCCAGGGACGGTATTTAGGATATGGCACAATGCCCCTCATGCGTCACTGTCCCTGTTGCCCAGTTACGCCCCGGCACGCCTCTGGCACACCCCTGACGAGGTCCTGCGCCAACCAAGCACCACCAGCGCTTGGCCTGCACACGACTGGTGCAGCCGACGGTCATGTTGGCGTCTGAGCATCGGCACTGCTACTTGCCAGCGCAGCACTCTGTGCCTAAGCCCTCCCTACTCCTGGAAGAGGGAAAAAACGGAATTCATTCCATGAAGACTCAAGGCCCAATCCTATCCAAATTTTCAGTGCTGGTGCAGCCGCAATGCAGCCCCGAAGAAAGGGAACAAATGTTTCCTTACCTGGAAGAGGCCTCTGTGATTGCCCCTCTACTGCAGGATATAGTGGATGCCTCGTTGGTAAGGCTGTACAAGTGCTGGAAAGCTGGATAGGATTTGGCGCTCAGTCTCTTGACACTGTGGGACAGGAGCTCCAAGAACAAATCCTGACAAATCCAGGTGTGGCAGTTGCACAGCATACTAGCCCTGCCACTCAAGTCAGAAGAACAGGAACAATCATGGGCAAGACTGACCATGATGGATGAGCCCCATACAGGACAGACTGGCTGCAGTGCACTGCAGCTGTGTGGAAAGGTCACTAGGGTCCACAAACAAGCAAGCAGACACGAAGATATTAGGTAAGGCTTTGGGGTGGGTAAAAAGTAGCAGCAATGGAGAACCAGGAAGTGCCAGGAGACTGGAGGTGAGCAAAGGTGGTCTCTATCTTCAAGAAAGGGAAAAAGAAGATAACCAGGGCAACTACTGATTGATCCGCTGGATGGCGATTCTTGGGAAGGTGTTGGAGCAAATCATTAAGCGATCTGTCTGTGAGCATTTAGAAAGGAGGGTGATGATTCCCAAGAGCCATCATGATTTTCTACAAATCTTGCCAATCAAATTTTATCTCCTACAACAGAGAAGGAGCTTGGTAGCTTGATAGGTCAAATGGATGCTGTGGACACAATATAGCTAGATTTTAGTAAAGCTTTTGACAAGGTTCCACACAACATCCACCAGGAAGTTGGTGGGAGATAGGCTAGATGATTCTACAGTTGGGTGGATCCACGGCTGGCTGACAAGCCATATTCGGGGCACAATCCTAACCAACTTTCCAGCACCAGGATAAGGGCAACATAGCTCTGAGATAAGGGAACAAACATTCCCTTACCTTGAGGAGGCCTCTACGACTACAATTCCACTGCAGAAAGTAGAACACGCCCCATTGGCACAGCCTATGTCAGTGCTGGAAAGTTGGTTAGGATTGTGCCCTCAGAGAGTACTTGTCAACAGCTCCTTGTTGACCAATGTGGGAAATGATGAGTGGGGTGCCCAGGGACATCCTGTCTTGGGCCCAGTGTTATGCAATATCTTTGCACATGACTTGAATGAGGGAGTAGGTGCTCATTAACTCTGCAGATTACACCAAACCAGGAGGGGTGGCTAATCTATTGAGATTATGTAGCTGTGGACAGCCTGCATTAGCAGGGGGTTGCTCTCAGTGATTTGGTAGATCCATTCCAACACTATGATTCTGTGAAATAGTATAAACAGTCACTACTTTGATAAGAGAACAAAAATTCAAGAATTGCCGTGTTGGACCAATCTAAAAGTCCTGTTATGCCAGTTTTCTGTCTCCAATATCAGCCAGACAGATGCCTTAGGAAGCTCACAAAAAGGGCATGATGGCGATAACTCTTTGCTTGCCCAGTATTTAGGACCAAGAGGTATATTGTCTCAGTTCATGAAGTTCCACTTAGATGTCAACATTCCATTTTCATCACAATGAACACAGGTGTGTCCCTGTACTCCGTCAACTTACCATGGGGATCTTGAGAGCGTTGATGTAAAAAGAGTGTATTTCCCAATAGCAGCAAATATTGTAGATAAACTTAATCAATCGATGAATCCAGAAGACCCCCGCAATTACCAGGATGGAGAGGAGAAAGCCATTGGTTTGGATCCTATGAGAAAAATGGACTCACAGATAGAAAGGGCTAGTATTTTAAAGTCATAAACCCCTACTTCTCTCTCAGGTAGAGTTCAGTGACTATGGCTAGAGGTGTTTGAAAATGGTGTTATTTACCTCACGAAAAAGTAAGCCCATTGTGTACAGTAAGACTTATGATGTGAAACTAACGTGCTCACCAGAAACAGACACCTATGGGATAGGTGCATTGGTGAGATACAGCATTAAATGTACTAAAGGGCTTAGAACACCAGAAGAACTTGGTCTGGCAATGGGTGGTTGAGGAGGTGCTACAGAAGCAAACACAAAGCTTTCTACTGCAAGGGTTTCCTGAAGTAGCCCTGTCTCTTCAGATGGGCAATCACTCCAACTAGCATGGAGGTGCAAATTTTTGTACCAAGTGCTGTACAAAGTCCAGCTGACTGCCAAGATCAACTGAAGCTAGGATAACGTTGGAGACCCAAGATTTGCCATGTAAAGCAGCAAATACCTGACAGATTTATTCAGCTTGTGAGAACTACATTTCCAAAGGACTGATGGCTTGCTAGGCATAATAAAATTCAATGCAGAGAATCTTCCCTATTTGGAAGGTCTCTGGATTCGCAAATCAATCAAGCAGCCCAATCCTACACAACTCCCCGAGGGATGACCCAACTGTGCCAACAGGGTGTGAACTGCATCCTGTAGGGGAGTTTGGGGCTGCAAAGGCCTACTTGAATTAAGGGGACATTTGTTCCCTTGCCCTGTGGTAAGCCCTCGCTGCTCCGCTGGGTCTACTAGGACCTGTATCAGCTATATAGCTGGCGTTAAGTCCAAGTGGACCTGGGAAGATGGTGTGAGACTGAGAAGGGGGATACGATATTGGTGGTGCCATTGCCGCCAATACTGCCCCAGTCTCAGTCAGCCCTCCTCCCTGTTCCTTCCCATCCCTGCCCCTGCACTGACTTACCGGCACCAAGTTCTGTCCGCTGGTGTGCAGACTCAACCGTGCACTGCTTGTGGCAGTGGCTAGGCCATGCTGCAAGGCATGTCACACTTTGCGTAAAGGACGCTGCTAGTTCTAGCAACATCAAGTCCATATTAGGATTGGGCCATAAGATAAAAAATATGGCTGGATGCAGACAAAGATCGCTATTCACCTGGCACTGCATTCATGAGGCGGCAGAAAGGCATCCGGCAGGGTCACTTTGATGGGGTCACTGGAGTGCTGGCTGTGATTCACCAGCTTGTTGGCAAAGAGGATGTCATAGTCAACACAGCTGACAAGGAAGGTGGTGAAGGCCACAACGAAGATAAATTGCCTATGTGAAAAGAGGGCAAAGATCAGGCGGCAGTATGGAACAGAAGATGCTTCGCTCACTCCGCCCTGCTTACCTCTGCTTCAAATTATCTGAGCCAGCAAAAGACTCAGGGCTGTCTGTTCTCTTCAAATCTGAGATTCTTGTATTGGGTTGGAGAAAAGAAAGAAAAGCAAATCACAGAAGAGAGATGGGATTCATACTCACATTAACTCAAAGATCTCACTGATGAGCATGCAGGTGAAGCCATTCTTCTGGTGCAGGTTGTAGACGTAAGGACCACAGTCAAGGAAAACAGCTTGACTACAGAACCCATTCTGATCCTATCTGACAGCTATCCTCCAACTTGCCACAGGCATCTGCTCTCCCTGTTTGACCTGTCATATTACAGCAGTGAGTGGCGTCCAATGTGGAAGGGGGAGGAAAGAGCCTTTCTGCCGTTAAAAAAGTGAATGGATCTCAAATTGGTCTGTTCTGTGTATCCCTCCTTATATGTAAAACCTGCATAAGGTCCTGTAGTGGCCAGGGTGGTGGGGAGGCCACTGCTACTTAACTTCCCCTGCCTTATACCATGGTCAAAATGGTAGTTTACCACTGTACTGCCACTATGAAGACAAAAGCCAGCCAGAAAGAGACTGCTTTAGAAAGCCTCCATCCCAGTTGTGTGGTAAATTCTCCGAAGCCAAAAGTGTGTAGCCTGCAGGTCAGGAGACTTAGGGCCCAATCCTATCCAACTTTCCAGCACCAATATAGCTGTGCCAATGGGGTGTACACTGCATCCTACAGTGCAGGAGACAGTCGTAGTGGCCTCCTCAAGGTAAGAGAATGTTTGTTCTCTTACCTCAGGGCTGCATTGTGGCTACATTGGCACTTTAAAATTGGATAGGATTGGGCCCTGAGTTCAACTGGCACAAAGCAGATGAAGAGATAAAACAGAAGTAACATTTATGTGGGAAAGAGAAAAGAGGAAGAAAATAGAAAAGGATAAGCAAGCGTATAGCAGTGCTTAGATAGCAGAGCCCTGGTACAATTCTTAGCAAAAGGTAGAAGCAAGCAATTACAGGCAATTGCTTATACCAAAATAATTATGTTTCTAGCCCTAAACTACATTTACTCTGGCATCGGTTTCCAGACTCTTACACCTTTCCAAACTCAGGGAAGTGAATGGGTCTGGCCACATACAGAAGTACTCTGAGGAAGCCAGATGAGAACATGATGAGCATCCTTGGGCTTGCCCTTAGTCCAGTGAGATCATGGCTATGTCCAGTTGGGAGTTTACTGGCCATCCCTACTTGCCCTCTGACTGCATCAGGTGGACTGGCTCATGCCAATTTCAGCTGGTGAAATTTGGCTAGACTATACTATTCTTCAAGTGCCAGTTTAAGGAAACAAGCAATATACAAAATGACCTGCCTACCTGGCCATGTGGTCTTTATGCAATAGGAGCAATTTCAAAGTGTTTTAGGGAAACAGGGGAAAATGGAAGAGGAGCTCAATCATAATAGGCCCAGAGGCTGGTTCAGTTTATACTGTCCACAAATGTATATTTAAAGGAATTGTGCCTTTTCATACATCAGAAGTCATGTTTTTCTGAATACCTCTTTCTGTTGTGAGGATGTTCAAAGCTTGGATCTCTAGACCATGTTGAGAATCATTCAGAAGTCCTGTAGCCAAAGGGAACCTCATAAAGGATTTCCATATCTCCCATAACTAAAACCAGTCCCCTCCACAACCCTCAGATAATACACCCACCCCTGCCCTTGTGTTAGATAAGGATATACGAGAAAAAAAGAGATCCAAATTCTCAATATGGTGCCAGGGAGCTATACAATAGAGACACAGCAACAAAAAATTATTTCTGAAATTCAGCACAGCAACTTTCACAGGACAGGAAGAAGCTAGACAGATACTGCCAGAAGGAGACTCATCATGCAGGGACCGTAGGAATTACTCTTGGTCAAAGGATTTTCACCCCAAGCCAATTAAGGGGTATTATATGTGCATTTCTTTCCCACCTCTGAACCAGATGCGAATCAACTGACACAAAACATTCTCTTGCTCCATTCAAACCCACTATCACTAAAACACAACTTAAGGCTGAAATCCGAAACTCACCAGGAAGTAAATGTTATTGAATTTCAAGGGCCTTACTTCTCAGCAAACATGATTAGGAGTATGTATGTTGCATTAGCAGTTGCAGTTTCTCCAGAAACAACACAAGCCAAAAATTCACATTTCAACTAGCCTTTAATCAAGCACAGGCACCTACAACCTTTTGGGGGGGGGGGGTGCCTGGCACTGAGAGTAGCAGTTCAGCTCTACTCACATTTGCTGCCCTCAGGAACATGCACCAGAAGGTCCTCTTCTCCAGGGGGGGAGTCATTGTAGGAAGCCTCCAGCCGCTGATACTCTGTATCAAAGTGAGCCATGGTGTCACTGGGCTGGGTGTCATCCAGCGTCACAGGGGCTCTGAAAGAAGAGATAATGTGAAAGACAGATCTAACTGGGCTTCTCTAGAACCTACCAGCAGAGGTGGATCTACAGGGAGGGCAAAGCTCTAAGTGTTGCAAGAAGCCTTACCCTGTCATGTAAATCCCTCCTCTCCCTTGCTGCTGTAGCCAGTAAGCAATGCCAAGATGTTGCTGTTCCCTGTGAGGATTGGCTAAAACAGTGCAGGAAAGGAGTGATTTCCACTGCAAGGCAAGGCTTCTTGCAAAACTTAGAGCTTTGCCCTCCCTTAGATCTGCCTCTGCCTATCAGGAGCTGGGCTGTCAGTCTTGGGACAAATTACTTCTTTAACCTTACGCATGATGGAAACGGGAACTTTTTGTTGTGTAGCACAAAGTGTAATAGTGAGAGGTAGTAATTAAGGATAAATGAGTAATAAAAATGGACAGGAAATCATGACAATAGTAAAAAGAGCCATACAGGAAGCTTCCTCCCATACATGAAAGGTTCTGTCCAGCCTACCTCTGGATTTTGAGCCTTTGCTTCTATATTTATATGCTGCTGTTTGCAACAAAATTATATAGAATTTCAAAACATTCATTTTCATGAACCGCAGGAAATGGATTAGACACATATAGTTAAAATTATATCAATTTTCCCCACACATTCAAAGGGAAATATATTATTCAAATCAAGGAAATCTGCCCTGAGCTTTACTTAATAAACTCATATCAGTTTCACTTTTAGCTTTTTTTTTTTTTTACCGGAAGAAAAAAATTAACACTCAGGCAATGCAACAAATACATAATATCTTTAAACATGGTGTTAATGTTAAAGCATTTAACAACAACAAAACAAACCAAGAATTGAAACTAACAACAGAAGCAAAAGCAAAGTGAAAGCTCATAATCTCAGGATATTAATTCTACAACAAATGCCAAATATAGTGTTGTGAGGTAAACCTACATATGAAATGCAGTTACACAGGCTAGACTGTTGTGTAGAAGAAAAACAAGATCAACCCTGCAATTGGTATGGCTCAAAAGGTATAAGCTTGGAACAACTTTGGTCTATTAAATCAGAGGTGAGTCAGTTTCAGACTTTTTTTCTCTTCTCTCTCTCTTTTAACAAAAAAACTAGAATCCTTATGATCCACTGGTGTGTTTTAGATTGGCAAAACAGGAGTATACACTCTTAACAGTTACGGCACAATTCATCTATGTGAAGTGATCCTGGACATGTGTTCTTAAGGCCATCAGAAATATTTTGCTGGATGAGACCCAATTCCATCTCATCCAACATTCTTTGTGAGAATCCCACCAACCAGCAGGTGCAGCTAGTCCAATCTGATCACCTGTCAACTCTTGTCACCTTCTGCCCACGCCTATATTACAGAATCTGCAGGATACCAAATGAAGTCTTTTCATTCATAGCATCTTGCCAAGTTTGCAAAAACAAACAAACAAACAAAAAACACCTAGCTGCACCCATATTGGACCTTTCTTTTTGTATGTGTGATGAGACACAAACTTTGACGGGCAGGAGGCAGCACCCACAGCTACAAAAGAGACATCGCCTGTTCACCAGTGTGTTGCTACTACCATTCAGACAGACAGCATTCTCAGTTTCTGTGTAGCATTGTAATTCATCTAGCAACAACAGAGAGAGAGAGAGAGAGAGAGAGAGAGAGAGAGAGACTCACCTGCTCCATCTATCCCTAGAGTCACAGGGACATCCAGTCTATGATCTGTTCCGGGCATGAGCAGCACCACATCTCTAGTCTTGGACCATCCCCTCGCTGTGCTTTTTTTCTCCCCCTCCCCAGGTTGGTGTCTGAAAGAACAAGGCACAACCTACAATGAAGATTTCGATGAGGAGGTGGCAGGATGGCACCCAGTGGGTCGCTCAGCACCCTGTGACAGCTGGTGTCTCCTCAGGGGGACAGGAGCTCCGACGCCTTTGGTGAGGTCAATGCAACCCCACGGACGCCAGCAAACCGAGAGGGAGGAGCAGGGCGAGGGCGAGGAGAAGGCGGCCCCAGCCCGGGTGCGCCAGGCCACCATTCCTTGGGTGCCCTTTGAACGATGGTGCCCCCTGTCTGGAAGGGGCAGCGGGAGAGGCGGCCGATTGCCTCTCCCGCTTGAGCCAGGCAGGACTGGACGGGACTAGGTGGCTGGGCAGGACCAACCAGCCTCCTCGTAGGCGGTTTTGTTTTGGTTGAGCTGGGCTTGTGGCAGGCAGGAGGGGCCTTCCGGGGGTTGTTTACAGTACTTGCTACTTGCCGGAGGGGGCATCGAGAAGGGGAAGCGCAAGCGGGTGGGGGTCAGATCCCCCTCCCCCATCCTGGAGGTTGTGTGGCTCACCTCTGTGGTCACCCCGGTAACAGGACCTGGGGCTCAGCCGCCGCCGCGACTTCCCGGAATGTCACTCACTTTCGTCTCTAGTCCCCCCGCCTCGCTAAGACATTTCGCTACCAATCGGAGAACGAGCGCGATCCAGGCATGAAGGTAGAATCACTGGAGTCCGCATGACGTCATTTTCTTGAAGCTTCCGGATCAACAAATATGGCTGACGCAGATCATCGCCGCGAAGGAGGATTGCCGCGAATTCACGAATAAAAATCTCCCTGCACGCGTGTAAAAGTAAATTTCAACCTCTTTAAGCATGCCTGCGTGTTCTGCATACGGGTGTGCGAATCGCTGAACGAAAAATGGGATTTAATTTCCACGGAACGATTCATGTATTCACATTACATCGGTTCAATAAAACGACCGTTAATTGAAACAGTGAGTGCATTTTTTTTAAGCTGTGTAATTCCTTGTTGTTCCTAGCAGTCTTATTCACCATTTTCTGACACCCATTTTCTGTTAATGGTCTAGAAGGTAAGAAAAAAAAATTCCCCCCCTCCTTTTTTCCCCCTTCCCGTTTACACTTTTTTTCCCACCTTCCATTTTCTACAGTAATATTTTCGAACTTCTGGACATTAACAGAATTTGGTTTTTTTTTGGGAGGGGGGTGAGTGTAGAAGTTTTCAAAAATACTCTTCGTAGTCTAGAAGTAAAAAAAAATTCCTCTCATATTGACAACTACTTGTGTCATGAAGAGATTTTAATGTAATTTTCCTACTGTAATACTTATGAAATTCTGAACATTAACAGACATTCTTTTTATGGGGCATGGCCGTTTTATTTTTGCTTGTGTAGATTTCAAAAAATAAGTCTGTCAAAACAGTGCAATCCGAGTTTAAATAGATAGCAAGTAGCATTTCGTCCGGTATGTTCAGTAATATAATTATGCGGAATTAAACCTTGTAAGTGCATATTAAATCATAATAAGGTTACCAATAATGTTTCTACACGATCACACGTTTTTATTTCCGTAAGTTTTTATTTCAGGAGTAAACTATTCAGTCCTAAACAGTACCAGAAAAGCAATCTGAAATGCTTGGAATAAGGATTGTTTTGAGTACGCCAACATGGCTGCTAAGCCCGCCCCCTGGTTTAACTTAGCTCCTATTAATTCGACAGGGATGCGACTCCAGTGATTCTACCTTCATGGATCCAGGAGGCGGAATCAGGGCAAACCAATGAGAAATCCGCAGCGGGGGTGAAGAGGTGGAGCAAAAAGGATAGCCTTTGGGGGAGTCTACCCCCGGCCCTCCCTTAACAATGAATAGGGAAGAATTGAAGCCAGGGGGCGGGCTTAGCGGCCATGTTGGTAAGTGCAAAACATAGAGGAAAGATCACTAGAGGCGGCATGAGGACCTGTTCTTGAAGCCATGAGTATACAAATATGGCTGACTCATATCTTTCCCACCAAGGAGGTCGATTGCCGCGAATTCATGAATAAAAATCTCCTTGCACGTTTGTAAAAGTTAATTTCAACCTCTTTAAGCATGCCTGTGTGTTCTGCATACGGGTGTGCGAATCGCTGAATGAAAAATGGGATTTAATTTCCACGGAAAGTTTCATGTATTCACATTACATCGGTTCAATAAAACGACCGTTCAGTGAGTACATTTTTTTTTGAAGCTGTGTAATTTCTCGTTGTTCCTAGCAGTCTTATTCACCATTTTCTGACACCCACTGTTAATGGTCTAGAAGGTGTTATATATTTCCCCCCCTCCGTTTTCCCCCTTCCCGTTTACACTTTTTTTCCCACCTTCCATTTTCTACTGTAATATTTTCGAAATTCTGAACATTAACAGAATTTGTTTTATGGAGGGGGGGTGAGTGTAGAAGTTTAAGAAAAACTCTTAATAGTCTAGAAGTAAAAAAGAATTACTCTCCTATTGACAACTACTTGTGTTATGAAGAGATTTTAATGTAATTTTCCTACATATTTATCTAATTTTTGCCCACCCTCCCCTTTTTTTCTTTCCTTCCCGTTCACACTTTATTTCTGCTTGTGTAGATTTCAAAAAATAAGTCTGTCAAAACAGTGCAATCCGAATTTAAATAGACAGCAAGTAGCATTTCGTCCGGTGTGTTCAGTAATATAATTATGCGGAATTAAACCTTGGAATTGCATATTAACTCATAATATGGTTACCAGTGATGTTTCTACACGATCACACGTTGTTATTTTCGTGAGTTTTTATTTCAGGAGTAAATTATTCAGTCCTTAACAGTACCAGAAAAGCAATCTGAAATGCTTGGAATGAGCAATGTTTTGAGTACGCCAACATGGCTGCTAAGCCCGTTCCCTGGCCTCAATTCGTTCCTATTGATTCTTAAAGCATGCCGCCTCTAGTGATCTTTCCTCTATGGTGCAAAACATTGTTCATTCCAAGCATTTCAGATTGCTTTGCGCGTGATGTTTAGGACTGAATCGTTTACTCCTGAAGTAAAAACTCACGAAAATAACAACGTGTGATCGTGGAGAAACATCATTGGTAACCTTATTATGAGTAAATATGCAATTCCAAGGTTTAATTCCGCGTAATTATATTACTGAACATACCGGACGAAATGCTGTCTATTTAAACTCAGATTGCACTGTTTTGACAGACTTATTTTTTGAAATTTACACAAGCAGGAATAAAACGGCCATGCCCCATTAAAAAAATGTCTGTTAATGTTCAGAATTTCGAAAATATTACCGGTCGTTTTATTGAGCCGATGTAATGTGAATACATGAATCTTTCCGCGGAAATTAAATCCCATTTTTCGTTCAGCGATTCGCACACCCGTATGCAGAACACGCAGGCATGCTTAAAGAGGTTGAAATTAACTTTTACACGCGCGCCGTGCGAGCGAGAGAGCCCCTCCGGCGGCAATCCTCGTCGTTCGCGGCGCTGATCTGAGTCAGCCATATTGTTCTGTTCAGGCTTCAAGAATGTGACGTCATGGCTTCCCCAGTCATTCAACGTTCTTGGGGGGAGTCGACGATAGTCGGAAGTGACGTAGACGGAAGGGTAATGGTCACTGTCACCCTCGTGGTGTGCGGCGTCTGTTGCTCTTCAGTCCTGGCGATGGTAAGTGTTCTTGTGGGGTCTTCTCAGAGCGACGTTGTTTTTTCGCTCTGGGAAGAAAGGGGGGAAGCTAAATTGGCTGCCACTTACGGAGAAAAATGACAGACACTTACGGAGAAAAATGATACCCGAAGAGCTCTGAAAACCTCTCTTCGCTCAAGCTGCATTTTCTTGAGGCTCCTGTGCCTAATATTGCACAACATACTGGCCAGCTGAGATCTACTGGTATCTTGGCATGAGAAAGATCCTTCTCCACTCTAGGCAAATTGTATTGTAATAAATAATAATTTGCCCGACCTCATTCTTTTGCTGGTCACAGGAGAAAGCTAGGGATAGTGTTGGGTTGGCCAGGTCAGGTACTGTCCAAGGGCCAGCACCCATTAGGGAACCACTGGGCTGTGTCAGCTCCTGAACCCAGTGCACCACCAGGAGTGTGTGGGCGGACTATTGAGTGGCTGTAGGTTAGTCAACTGCTAAACTATTTTCAATCCTGTATGTGTGGCTAAAAGCTGAAATTGAAGTTTTGGAGAGAAATATGTTTGAGAGAAAATCCACTGCTGAAAACTCAGGGCAATTTGTGTGTGTGTGTGTGTGTGTGTGTGTGTGTGTGTGTTTTGGTTTTTTAGTCATGCTGAAAACTGGGGAAAAAATTGAGTTGCTGAATATGGGAGTCAAAAATTTTCCTCTGCCAAGGAAGAGCTGGACAGGGGACTGACCTTTTAATGCTCAGGATCCCTGGCAGTGGTGTCCCCCCCCCCAGGTGTATTTGGGAGAGGGGGAACTAATCCATTGACTTTGTTGAGGATCCATTCTGATACACTCGCTATGTACTCCTTGATACTTCTTGAAAAAAGTGGCAACTGTTGGTACTCCACTGTGACTTAGAGATGGAAGGGTATGGGAGAGATTATTAGCACCAGCTCTGAAATTCTTCATTGAATCTAGAGTTCTAATAGCTAGAAGCACTCACACATTTGGGGATTCTTGCTTATGTAAGACCTGCTGACGTCTGTTCTCTCTTTCAGATCATGCAGCCTGCTGAGACCTGGTCTGTGTTTGAGGCTGCTCAGAATGCAGCTTTAATGAATGGACTTTACCTTGTCACTGAATCATCGGTGGATGTCTCCTGTATGACAGTTCCAGGTGCAACTTCATCAGTTTTCAGTGTGTAGTTGTGCCAGGAGTGATGTTGAGGGCATAGTGTAGTCAGAACAAAGTTCTGTCTGTGTTTAGTGTCTTGCAGCATATCCTATACTACTCAAAATGATTTTTTTAAAAAAAAATATATAGGTGAATTGTAAATGTGTTTTGAACTTTTTTTTGAGTAAAATGAACATATGCCATCTTAAGTTATAAAATGGAAGGTGAACAGTTTGTCTTAAGCATGACAGAGAAGGAGCAAAACTGAGCGCTGATCCAGCATCTGACTTGCATGTTTATATGCAACTAAGATAAATTCTGAAGCTAGGTTCGTATGGCCCTGTACTCGTTGGGTTCGAAGAATCACCTGTACTTGCTGTTAACAACATTAATCTTCCTCTTCCCCTGTGATGTTTAGCCTGGGAAAAGGGCTGGCCCACCCATGAAGTGACTGCTTTGAGCAGTGGGCTGGGGGCAGCAACAATCTGGCCCTGTACCTGCCAGTCACCTCTCCTGACCCACCACTTACCTGGTTGCTCCACCCAAGGAAGAATGTGATAGCTGCTGCCCCCCCGCCCCAAACTCTATTTTCTCCACTGCTTCTTCAAAGCAGCCTGGGCAGGGAGGATACTTGGTCAGTAATGAAGAAAAGATGGCAGTACAGGCAATGAGAAGGAAGGGGTGGTGGCCACTACATGTGCAAATACCGGGAGTGCAATGTGAGTGCTGCTTTGGCTGAGCCTACCTGAGGAAGCTTGGTGTAGGATGGGGATTTTCTCCTAGAAGACTGTGTGTGTTTGTGCTTCTGGTCGGAAGTGAAGTCAGATAACTTATGCTTACCTGTGAAGGGTGAACCTCCTTCACAGGGAGAAAATAGAGGTAGTGTCATTTTAGCTTTTTAATATTCCATAATAGTCCTTTAAAAAAAAAAACACTCTTGCATTTTCTTTGTTTCTGAATGTACATCATGTGTTTCAGAAGGTTTTATGTTATTTCTGTTACGACTTCCCATTTGTGCCTATCATGTTTTCACTTTCAATTTTGTTCCCTGCAGTGGCTAAGGGACCAGATCGACTTCATCGGGTCTTGGAGGTGTCGGACCGGATGTATTGTTCTGCCTGTTCAAGGGCCTTTGACAATCGAGAGGAGCAGGTGGGCATCAATTAATGATGGTGACCATAAAGAATATCTTCTGGGGGAACAAGCCAGTGCAGGAACTTCTCACAGTTGTTTGCTCTTGGATTAAACCAGGGACTAAAGTTCTAAGAGTCACTACAAAGATGGGGCATCTTATGATGGGAATCATGGTTCCTGTATTTTAAGTAAAATGTTCTCCCACTCTGAAAGCTGCAGCTAATATCTTGGGTTGACCTGAATGCTTTTTTGAGTCCTTATTCAAGCACCAATCATTCTGTACAGTTTGTAAGGCTCCCCTTTGTAGCCTTGAGAAAGGCAAGTTTAAAGTATACATGCTGCATTGTACCAGCTACTATTGCCTCTCACATGGACTCTCTCTCTCTCTCTCTCTCTCTCTCTCTCTCTCTCTTTCTCTCTCTCTCTCTCCTTTGTCTTGCAAAGACTGAGCATTATCGACTAGACTGGCATCGCTTCAATCTTAAGCAGCGATTACTTGGCCGCCAATTTCTCACAGCTGAAGAATTTGAGGTGAAGATGAAGGCAGGTGAGAAATGTATGGGTTAGGATTGGCTGTTGCTTAATGACCTGCTGGGTTCCTTTTGTATTTCTGTGTTAAATATAACTTGGGGCACACTTCCAGGTGCATTAGTACAGCAGTGCTTGCACCCTTTTCCCCTTCCATCTGAGTGATCATTATAAATTGTTGACCAGACTTGGATCCAAAGAAGTTCTTCTTGAACCAGATGCTTGCTTCCATCCTGCTATGGTCCTGATCAGTCTTCCGTAAATAACATTTCTAGCATCACCAGTTTGGACAATTTCCACGATGCAAGTACTGTCTCTTTTCCTTGTGACCTGGGCATAGGAAGTAAAATTCTAGAGGGAGGGAGGAATTGGGAGAATCTCCTGAGTCTTTGTTCATGATGCATTGTCCTTTGGATTTGTGATCTTCTGTTGCTTACCTTGGTCCCCAGGTGATGTCTCTAGCATCTCTGGTTCGGATTCCAGTGACACTGATTCAGACAATGAATCTGATCCACCATCTTACCAAGTTGGTGAAGACAAAGGAAACAATCACAAGGGGAGCTCCTTGCTGTCTCCACGCTCTCAGCGGGTCCTGTTCAGAAATTCCGAAGGCCAGCTCCTCTCAGTTTATCGCTGTGTGCTGAACCCTACAAAGGCATGTCATGGTCCACCAAAGCACCAGTTGGCCTCCTCCTTTTCCTAGCTTTCCACTTCTTGCTATAATCTCCAGCTGTCCCATCACCGAATGAGACAGCTGAGATGCTTGGTTCATATCTTGAAACCAGTGAAGGGCAACATTATGGCCAGATTTCAAAGAAACTGCTCCACGTCTGCTGACATATGAATTAGGGCCCAGTCCTATCCAACTTTCCAGTGCTGATGCAGCCCCAAGGTAAGGGGGGAAAATGTTACCTTGAGGAGACCTCCATGACTGTCATCCCCCCACCAGGTGCAATGCACATCCCATTGGCTCTATCAGTGCTGGAAAATTGGATAGGATTGGGCCCTTAGCCACTGCTGCATCTGTTCCACCCACCTTCTAGCTTTAACTGCCAAACCCTCCCTCCTCAGCACAGTCCTATGCATGTCTACTCACAAGTAAGTCACATTATGTTCACTAGGGCTTACTCCTAGGAAAGGATGCATAGGATCGCAGCCTCAGCATGGTCCCAATTTCAGTCAGTTGGGGTGTTCCTAAACTGTGGGTCCATTCTTGTGAATGTGTGGAATAATCCCTCAGGTCTTGTGAAATTGCTCTGGCTTTGCCCTGTTCATCTGTCTGCATCACTACACCAGCCCATCTTGCCTTCCAGCCATGAGTCCTCCCCTTCAGTTGCTCTTTTCCAGATGAAACCTTGAGTTTCTGTAAGATAATTGGAGGCAATTGTCCTACTTGCAAAACTTGTGTAGGAGGTAACAGCATTTTGGGATGCTTGCCTTCTGTCTGGTACTTGCAGAATTACCCAAAGTCTGAGCTTCTGTCCTAAGGCTGTGAGCCACTTTCCGTAGGACCAGATAACTCTATTGCTTCCTTTGTCCCTGTTGTGTGTTCAGACTGCTGCATTTACTCAGTCCGTGGCCTCTCCCTAACACAAAGATGCTTGTGTATCTCCAGGGCAATGTGAAAGAACCTGAAGAGCTGGTGGCATCTCTTCAGGGGCAGAGCCCAGGGACCTCCTGGGTTATCCTGATGGCAGGTGGGGGACACTTTGCAGGAGCTGTCTTTAAGGGGTAAGAATCCAGATGCCTTCTCTGGGTTACAGATGTGACCTTGGTCTTGGGCCTCAGACTAAAAGAAGCTGTGATCCCTCTTGTGGCTTCAGGCCAGTGTTGATATTTGTCTTGTAGTCTCCTGTAATACACTCTGGCATTTCACAAAAGCAAAGAAGTTTGGGGATGGAGAAGGATGTAGATTGCTTGGAGGCTATATACATGTTGCATAAATGGGAGTGTTCCATTCCATCTGTAATCTGACAGGACTCACCTTGTAAAGTGAGTAAAGGACTCACCTCCATATGCTATTCCTAATGAACACACTACAGTATGTTGAGGTTATGATTGTGGTTAGAGGCTTAGATTCACTTCAGTGTGGGTGTTGTAGGCTTAGAGTCACTTTTTCCCCCAGGAATGAGGTGCTAGAGCATAAGACTTTCCACCGGTACACAGTGCGAGCCCGTCGAGGTAGAAGCCAAGGACTGCAGGATGCTAAGGGATCAATGTCAAAATCTGCTGGGGCCTCACTACGGCGCTACAATGAGGCTGCACTGCTCAGGGTGAGTGTGGGTGCTAGACTGGCCAAGGATCAACTTGCAAGGGTAGGGGGGAGATGTGGCTGTTTGACAGTCCTACGGACAGATTTGCTGTGCTATTCTGGTTGCTCAAACTGTCACTTCAGTTCTTCACAAAACACTAGTACAGTCAGCTTTTATTTGGCAGATATAGATAAGTGCTTACCAGTAACAGGTGGCAGAGAAGAGTGATGGAACATTGACTGCCACAACTCTAGTGATGTAGACTTTTTCCTGCAGATTTCACTGCTCAGGGTATGGGATTCTTTCATGGAAACCTCTCTTTCATTTCCGCACTTTTCATGAGAGTAGGAATTTGCATGTGAATTGAGCATGAGGCATTTCTTGGAATAGCTTTCCCTCCAGGTTCCACTATCATATGTGGCGCTTGGGCTACAGTTCAGTTTTCATTGTAATGTCCCACTGCTGCGCTGGCATACACCAAGGGATATCCATTGTACATGTCTCTTCCTACAGGATATTCAGGAGTTGTTGGCCAGCTGGGCAGGGCACTTACAAGGAGCAGAGTGCATCTTCCTTCGTGCCAATCGGGCCCGCTTCTTTGGCAGCAAAAATGGCCCTCTTCAGCGAGATGATTCCCGTATCCAAGGCATTCCTTTCAGCACCCGGAGAGCGACGTTCCATGAAGTGCAGCGGGTGCACGGAGTGCTGAGCTGTCTGCAAGTCTATGGTGATTATCCCTTAAGACAGCATTGGTACACTGGCCTCCTCCTCCATAGCCATGTTGCTGTGATTATCTTTGGCTTCCAGTGGTCACGGATGCTCCTTTACCCATAATTCCTTAGTTTTGATGGCAAGGAGGTTAGATTTGTTAGGCTGCCTCTCCAGGAGTGGTGTCAGAGCTCAGGCACTGGCTGAGAGTCCACACTGTATCAGAGGATCCATTTAGCTGGGCCAGCCTTGAACTGTCAGTGCTGGTGGCACTGGTAATACCCAGTAAATCACTGGGGGACAGGCAGGAGAATCTGGGGAGTGGGATCCAGTGCAGGGCTTTGCCCCCAGGATCCTAGCAACCTGGACCTGACAGCTCTTATCCTTCCTGTGTCTATAGAACAAAGGCTTTAACTATAGGTATTGTGAATTGGTTGGCTGAAATTGTGCTACTGGGAAGAGTGCTGCTTGTAATAGGAAAATAAGGCTTATAATTAAGATGTGGAACCAAGACTCTTCTATCAGAGAAATTGCCATTCTGTTTCTATGACAGGGAAGGACACAGCAGTGGAGGATCTGATTGGCACTCCTCGAAAGATCTGGAGAAAAGGAGTTCAGCAGGATGAAGCATCTCCACAGCATCAAGACACTAGTGAGTTGCTCCTGTGGTGAAAGGAATCCACTCCCTGCCCTTCTGAATGTTCTTGATCCAATACAGATGTCTTCTGTATCCTTTCCATTTGACTTCTAGACTTTAGGATGGAAGAGTCACTGTAGGCTGCTGAGGGCAGCAAAGCACAAGGTCTTTTACAAAACCACTGGAGGAGGTACCCAAATTGTAGTGGAGGTTGCCCATGTGAGCTGTGTGTGTGATGTAGCGGACTGCAGTTCTGGTGTGAAAAACATTGGCTGATTTGGGGCCATGGGGAGAAGTTTAGCAGAGCCACCATCCTCCCTTGTCACCCCTATGCAACTCATACCCCTCTCTTATTTATCTAGAAGTGAGGATTAAAGGCTAAACCATATCCTATTTATGTATAGCCTCCCCATCACAGTCAGAAGGTGAGCAGAGAGAAGAGAAGGAGGAACAACTGGAGTTGGTGGAGGAGACATTGAATACACTAGAACTGCGCGAGTTTGAGGTGGCACCAAAGTGGAAACGCAAGAGGAGAAAGAAGAAACCAAAAGCAGTGGCAGGTAGGTGGCTGAGGTAATTCTGGGCCAAAAATAGCAGGTGAATTCCCCCTGCAAAAAAATTTGTTGCTTCCCAGTTACTTGCCTGCCTTCTGAGACGGGCCATTATTACTTCCAACCTCCCCAGGAGAAATAAACATACTAGACTTTGTGTCTAGTCAACAATTTCCCAACCTTCCCAACAATTTAGAAATAAATTCTACAACCCAGAATGTGAAATTGAGGGTGCAGTCCTAACCTGGAGTTAGGCAGGCACGATTAAGCCAGCAAAGTTTGGCCAGCACCATGAAGTAAGGGACATTGTAACTTTAGTAAGGGACACCATAAAGTATGTTTGGACCACTCTGAGTCAGAGGCCAGCACACATACGTGCACCTGACTCGGAGTGGGCCAAACTCGCTTTACAGTGACCCTTGTGCCAGCCAAACTTTGCTGGCCTAACTCTGGGTTAGGATTGCTCCTTCTGAGAGTTGCTGCTAAAAACTCAGCCTCTTCAAAGCAGGCCTTTACCCATGAGGGCAAGAAAGTGGCTCTCTTAAAATACAATCCCAATTTAGCTAGAATCGGCTAGGTTTGCTAGATAGCATTCCCTGATGCTTCATCTTTATGGGGCAGTTGGGCAGGAAGTAAACATTTCTAGCACCATCTCTTCCTCTTTGAAAGAATCCTGTACTGAGACTTCAGGAGGTGTTGAAGAGCCAGAGGCCTTGTTGGGCAGAAGATGCGTATCAACTGGGAACTTGCTAGAGACTCAAGGTGAGTCAGTGGGGTTGCTGAAGCGTACCATATTGATCTTATTCCAGATTAGCAGCCAAGTCCCTGTTTCCCTTTCCATGTAGCATGGAAGAGGTTCAAGAGGGGTTAATGAAGTTTCGCTTTACCAGCTGCTCAAGCTTCTGTGGTTCTAATAGTGATCAGGCAGCAGTGCTCCCTCTCCCAAGAGGGAGAGGTGTTTAATCCTTAGTGTAGCGTGGTGTTTAATCCTTGGTGCACAAAGTCTAATCTTCACTTTTGGGAACCACTAAAAATTGTGTCGTTTGTCACCCACTGGTGAGCCAAGGACCTGTAGTTTGGGAACTGCTGGTATATCAGCTTTCAGTATCAAACATTTCTGAATAAAACGTGGAAGTGTAAATGCAGCAGCCAGGGTGGTTACTGGGGCTAGACAGTTTGACTCAGTAGGACCACTCCTTCAGGAGCTGCAGTGGCTACCCATTCACTTCCAATCTCAACTTAAAATGATGGTACTGACCTTTAAGGCCCTTCATGACTTAGACCTCAGCCTACCTAAAGCACTGCTTTCTCCCATACAAACCAGTTCGCCCTCTTAGATTATCTAAAGGGACTCTCCTTCAAGTGCCCCCTCTGTCCCAAGTCAAAGGGATGGCAACTCGGGGACGAGCCTTCTCTGTAATGGCTCCACAAATGTGGAATTCCCTTCCAGAAGAATTAAGAACTACACACTCTCTCATGGCCTTTCAGAGTGGGCTCAAATCATACCTATCTCATCTGGCCTTTGGATAATGGTTGGCTTTCTACCCTCATAGTTTGTTTACTCTCCTGGTCATTTGCTTTCCCATCCTCTAAAGGGCCTGATGCAGAGAATTGGGTCTAGTTTCATTCTTGAACATTCTCTGTGTTCCTGTTAAATGTTAAAAGTGCTTTGTTTTTGTTTTACTTATTATGGTTACATTGTACTTTGTTGTTCACTGTAAGCCGCCTTGGGCATTTGCTTTGGCATGGGAAAGGCGGGGTATAAATAAATAAATGTTCTCCCAGCAGTTCCCATCACATCTGTGCAGGATACCTTATTCACAGCCTGCAAGACGGGAGACTTGAGAACGCTGCAGCAGCTTTTGGGGATGGCTGAGGGTGCAGCAGAAGGAGAAGAGTGCAATGGCATCACCCCTCAGCAGTTGCTCAACACACCGCTGGACGAGAGCGGCTGGACTCTTCTGCACGTAGCTGCAGCAGCAGGAAGGAGTGCAGTTGTGCGGCTGCTGCTGGAGGCTGGTGCTGACCCTGCGCTCAGGTAATGCCCCTCATGATAGAGGGCTGTGGCAAGACCTGGGCCTTTCTGTTCTGGAGCCCTGACTCTCACGTTGGGCTTTCTTGCTGCACGTCAGAAGTGATGACCCCATGTAGTCTGAGTAGCAAGAAGTCCTGCTTGTGGTGTTTTACCATGTTACTGTCTGCTAGCTCAGGCTTCCTGTAACAAAAAACAATCTCAGCCCAGAAACATCAGAGGTATTAAGTATTCAATGGTCTCCGACACTCCAGGGTTTGTTCCACATTGCCAGCAGAATAGAAAGCTCTCTAATTAGCGAGCCTCAAGCCACTCCACTTCCTGAAGCAAATTCAAATTTGTCCATAGCATGGGGTGGCCTTGGCTCCTTTTTGCCTTCTGTCCATGTCAGGCTCGGGAAGTAAGAGAAATGGTGCAGGGCTGGTTGAGGTAACTCACTCACCACTACATTTCCTAGCAATGGGATATTTGCCACTGCAATGATGGAGGCACAAAACTTCCCTTTGTATTTCTTATCCCAGGGACAGACAAGAACAGCCTCCATACTGTGTGTCTGCTGACAGGCAAACCCGCAGTGAATTCCGTAGATTCATGGGCGAACAGCCCGAGAAATATAACTATGTCCGGGCCCAGGTGAGTGGAAACAAAGTCTTGGATGCATGTGAGTGAAATTGGCAGGAAGTCCACAATTCTAAAGGGGATGACAGTTGCAAGTTATGCCCCCAGAGGCAAAACAGTATCCTTTCTCTTTTTTTTGTTGGCTGACCTTAAATGTCTTTTTTAACAGTTTGCTACTTCAAAAGTGGGCTTGATAGGTGGATTGAATACAGGGTTCCGTGCTTGCTTTCTATACAGCTTATCTTTAGAGCTGTGATTTTTCAACCTTTTCCATCTCATGGCACATTGAGAAGATACTAAAATGGTCAAGGCACATCATCAGTTTTTTGCCAATTGGTAAGACACACCATTCTGCCAAAGGGGGGGGGGGCTCACATCCCCCATTAGCTCTACTAGTAAATACCTTACCCCAAATTTCTGTGGCACACCTGTGGACCACTCACAACACACCAATATGCCTTGGCACAGTGGTTGAAAATGGCTGCTTTAAACCTGCCACTCTGTTGCTGTTCATTAGCATATGTCTCACACTCCATGCAAGAGACATCTGTACTCCCTTTGTTCACAAACTCTCTGAAGATATTACTACATGGTGCATATAGATAGCCTCCTTTGCATATTTCCTTAAATCTCCACCCAGCTTTATCCTTGCTGCAGAATGAGAATATGCCTTGAGGGTGGAGAGGGGAGAGAATGACATAATTGAATTTGGAATGTTGCATAAGATGGGATGGAAAGTATACATGGGTAAGGTTGTGTTCTTTTCAGTCTCTTCAGCCGGCTACTGTTGGGACCTGTTTGTTTTTTTGCTCAGTCTACATCTATAGTTGTAATCCCCAGATACCTGGGCCTCTGACAGCTGAAATGGAAGCCAGACAGGCAGAGCGCCGCCGTGCACAAAAGGCCCAGCGGAAGCAGCGTGAGAAAGAGGGACGAGAGGCGCAGCAGCTGCTAGAGCAGGAGGAGGATGAAAAGAGACGCTTTGCCCTACTAAGTGACCGTGAGAAGGTAAGGGTGTAACAATTACATGTGACTCTCTTCCTTGATAGTGTGTCTCAACAAATGGCTTCAGGGAGTCTTCTCTCTTCAAGTAGATGTAGTTGCTACTGGTTTTAATACAGTTGTTGTGAAGGCAGTTATCAAAATCACTTTAGCAGAAACCATCTTTGTATTAACAGCAGGCATGGATTTCTGCCAAAGAGGAACTGTAGTTTTGTACACAAAAAATAACTTTAAAATCTTACTTCTTACCTGCAGCATTATGAAGGCTTATCCCAGCCAATCTCTGCTCTTGATGTGGCAATTACTCTGGTCCTGGCCTTGCCAAACAAATGGGCTAATAAAACTTGTAATACACTGGATCCCTGAGTTATAGGTGGTTGTGTCAGCGCTTTTGCACAGACCCAGTATAGCCGTTGGCAATGCTTTCATATAGACACAGTAGTCCTGGACTGGCAAGAGCCAGATGTTTTGAATTTTGTATGTTCCAACTTGCATACAGACCTCTGAAACCTAACTGGGATGTAGATAGGGGACTTGCTGTACTACAGGTAATTGATCATCCACTCTTTGAATGATGTTTTTCTGCCTTTTGAATTACACATTTATATGGGTTTTCTTTCTGATCCCACTTGTAAGAAACAAAAGGACTGTTATAGGAAAATTAAAACAAAACAAGGAATTCAGAAACGGCCTTTGAATGATCAGTTCTTGAGGACCTTCCTAAAGTGTCCTGTCTAGATGTTCTTTGAACCTGTGGAGGTAGTACTCTTCCAGTTAGACCTTTAATTCCTAAACTGCACCAGGGCACCACAACAAACTCAAAGGAGTGCTGTGACACATTTAAAGGGAAATGAGTGAGGGGCAAAAAAAAATTACAATTGGCTTAGGGGGGCATTGGGAGCCACTGCCTTGGACCTAGGAGACCCCTTACAAGTAAGGATTGCCCCTCGCTTCAGGTGGTGCCAATTGATCTTGAGGAGAGACTCCTCCCTGAGGCAATATCATGTATTCTGATGCATTCCCAATTGCTGGAGTGGTTCAGAAACTGCTGCTCTGAACCAATCTGTCTAGATCAGGAACAAACACTTGAACTAATCTGGTAATGTACCCAATCAAGTACATTGTACTAATTTAGAAATTGGTTCTAATCATTGTAGCCCCAAAATGGGGTCAAATGGGCACAAAAGTGGGGGAGGGTTGAAGTCAGAATCATCTAACTATATTGCTCATATTTCTCAACCTTAAGTCAGCACTGGTGTTTCATTCCCCTCCCCTTTTTTTGTAAATTGCAGTATACTTCAATGGTACTGTGCCTACTTTGTACACCAGTTGCACAGAATAATAAACTAAAGTTGTTCAGTACCTGCTGTGGAGTTATATTTGAATGTACAAAATATACTATTATTGATCCAATTGTTTTGCTTCTGTTCTCTTCTTGTACTGTCAGTATTTAATATACAGTAAAAAAATTTCTTGGCAGGGGGTGTCATGCTCAGAGTAATCTATACAGGTGGCAGTTTGACTTGGGGGTACATTCAGTACAGATCAGTACAGTCCACTTTTTATTTGAGCAATGGTGAAGATTTAGTTTGCCTAATTACCTAAAGTGTGTGTTCTGTTTTCTGCTTCTAGTAAACAATACTTTTTATTTTTGTAAACATGAATGTCTTGTTCAAGACTTTGAAAATAGTTAGCCTATTGCTGCTAAGCTTTTGGTAAAAAAATATGGGGCTGTCTGGTGAAATCTGATTTAGTGGTTGATTCTGCTTAAGTCAAACTGCTACCTAGAATAAATGTGTCTAATGCTTGGGTGGCTGGGTTTGTGATACCTAGGCAGAGTCCTTTCTCAGCTTGACCCAGTCCTGGGTGAGCCTTGCACAGTAACCCCACTGACCCTCTGAGGTTGCTTTTGCATAGGGCTGTACAGGGAGATAGGAAAACTTTTCCCCCTATAGACCTTATGAGGCTAATTCTCTCCAGGCCTTACCATTATATTATCCTAATGACAGGTTTTGTGTTTCAGCGAGCACTTACGGCTGAAAGAAGACTTGCTGCCCAACTAAAAGACTCCAACACAACTTTGACTAATACTAGGTACTATGGAAGAACACAATCTTTCTTTTTGGTATGGCGTTCATTTACAAAGCTACCTACTCATGCTTTCTTTTTGGAATTTGTAGGCGCTGCTGGCTATGTGGAGAATCACTGCTGGGCCGCATTCCTTTCCATTACCTTGACTTCTCATTCTGCTCCACAAGCTGTCTGCAGGCTCATCGACAAAAGAAGGCTGTCCAGTCTTAGCTCAGACCTTGTGCCTGTTCGCTAATGTTTCTGGAACCTGAATGGAAGTGGAAAAGCTACTCTATGGCTATGACCACTTGGGGGGGCTGGTAGTGACATTGTAGCACAGACAAGTAGCCATGTCCATCACAAGAGGCTGACCTGGGTAGTTCCTACCGCTTATTGGCTGAGAACTGGCTATCTTGCCAGAGACATGCCTATACTCCTATAGGGCTAAAACCCAGGTTGTGTTGGGAGGGCAGCGAGAGACTGTTTTCATGAAGAAGAAATGCAAGTACCATCCCCTCTCTAAACTGAGGGCAGCATCTCATCTACTACCCTTTGAATATACTGGACACTGGTTTATAAGTGCCTTGTTGTTGCCAAATGCCTCCAGAATGTGTCTTGAAAAAGGCTAAGCTCCATTCTTCTCATTAATGTTTGCCCGGTTTCCTATTAGAGCCAGAATGTATTGTTCTGTCTGTTTGGAGGAAAAAACTCCATAAAATCATACAAGGCTGCTATATTTAATTAAAACCTGTACCTTTTAAGGCAGATGTTTCCTATATCAAAATACTGAATGGCACTCAGATTTAAGGGAGAAGAGGTCTGATCCCGGTAATTGGTTACTTCTGACTTCATTTCCTTTTAGCCTATGTAAAACAGAACCTGATAGGCACAGCCTTGGTGCAAGGATCTCCTTGAGTCACTTGATGCCTGTTCCAAGCCTGTATGGGATAGTTCCACAGGATACAAATTTCCTTGCTTTTGCTTAAGGCCACACGTGCTAAGCTCAGCCGCTTCACCACTGGACACTAGTTCCACATGACTTTATGGGTGGAGATGGCGGTACCATTGAGAATGGGCCGGTCAAGGAAGAGCACACGGGGGTGCACAGGAGCTTCCTGCAGTTCCAGAACTGTGATATTATTGGGACTTGAGGCACTGAGAAACGGGCCAGGGACAAAGAGCGTATGCTGGGGTCCACGAATTGGCCAGAAGCGACCCAGGTTAAAACCATTGATCCAGACCTGGCCCTAAAACGAAGAGAAAAGTCTTTAGAATTGCCTTGTTCTTTGTAAGGGCATCCCAAAACCTTGCTCCAACAAAAACAGTCATTTTCATCTATTGCAGCTTATCCCAAACTCTAGAAACATTAGTTGTAAGCAATCCTAAATAAGCAGTTCCTTAGTAAGCGCATCTAGTTTGTAGTCCAAGGTACATAGCCCTAAAGCTTAATGCCCAGCTCTAGTTCTGATGAGTTTTTTTAGTCTTTTAAAGGTTAACTGTGCAATCAGTTTCTGAAGAATTGATAATAATTCTGATAACAATCCAGTTCTGATAACTGGGGGTGGGTAAAGCTATTTACTTGTTAGTTTTGACTCCTCTGTGGCTTGACTATACAGTAGCAGCAGCTAGACACTATAACTATAGACACCAGGTGGGAAATAACCTGCCCATAAAATTGGCTTAGGGTTTGTAATACCTTATTCCAGCCTGGGAGTGTAAGGTACGAATCCCGGTTGACACCAGGTGTTGTGAAAGTCCCACGGTAGAAAGCTGGTCCGATGTTCCCCTTGTTTAGCAGGGGCCATGCAGAGGATACAGCTAAATCCACATCTAGAGGGTAGATGAGCCAGTTCCTGAGTACGGTGAAACCTAGTGTAAGATTGGTGACCAGACCCTGGGCAGAAAGATAAGATATTTGAGGCAGAAGTTAAGTGCAGCTGGGGTGGGGGTGGCAGGTGGAAGAATAGCACCCACCCACTTCTTGGCTGTAGGCGCCAGAGCTCCATTACTTGTTTTGCTCAGTCTTTCAAATAGTTGCTAACAATCTTGTTACCTTTACCTCTACTTTGTCCTCCTCAATCTGCTGCTTGAAAAAAACTGTCGCAGATGCTCTTCACCTTTTAAGTTGCACTAATCTTAAGGTACTTTTCTCAGAAGTGAAGAGCAATTCTGTGAGCTATGTTGAACCCAAAACATCTTTGTTAGGACAGTTCTCCCTACCCTTTGTTTTGAAGGGCTAGGGTAGCCTTTCCCCCGAGCTGGAAAGCATGCATACAGGGCTACATCTTTTGGCAGTTTAAGGACAAGAGGTGGAGCTTCACTCAGCTCTCTTCAGGCTGGAAATGAGCTGCATAACAGAGGGGAAAAGCCTATACTGCCTTATTTGTTCATATTGGACTAGATAGCTGGTGAACCTATTTCTTCAGTGCTTTTGATAGGATCATACACAGATCATATTGCTAGGTTGCCTCAAGATTGGTAGTAATCACTGCTGTGGTCTACTTCCTCCAGCCGCAATCTACACGCTCCATTCCTACATTGTACATTGTACTGCATTGTACAGGACGTTTGACATAGGTCCAGTCCTTAAGTTCAGCCAGTCCCTCCAAACCACTCTTTTAGCAGCAGTAGTCTCACAGCTCCCACGTCAGATGTACCTTAAAGTCACTGTCATTGGCCCCAAAGTTGATATGGCCCATGTTCTCCACCAGCACATCTAGAGTGGATCCAGCTTGGCCAGTGATATTAATCCCATAGACTTTGTCCCTCTCCAGTGTCCCTATGTACTCCTGAAGGTGGTAAAAGAAAACCCTATTAGCAGAAGTTCTAAAAACAAAAGCATTAGAAAAACACTGAGCTCTTGAAGCCTCTCTGACCCATCCTCTGCAGACAACCCCTCCACTCCCTACCAACTACCAAGGTCTTCACTCTCCACCTTACTCCATTGAGCAGAACATATGCAAGATCATGGACCCCATTCCCAAGTGCATGGAGCCAGACAGGTTCCAGAATGGTATATGGCAAAAGAGTCCGGTAGAGGATGAAACCTTGAGCCTGGAATTAAAAAGAAAAAAAAAAAACTATCACTGGCTTGAATTTCAGTCCTGCAAAAAAACAAGGAGCAGCAGAGAATGGGATCTTTCTCTAATTCCACTGGGCTATTTTGCATATTCTGGCAGAAAAGCCACAGGACTTTGCTGCAGGATCCTCTTGTCTCACTTCTTACCTGCTTCAAAGCCTCAAAGGTGAGTGGCAAGGAGGAACTGAGTGGCAGGCCAGGTGAGATAATGGCTAGGATATCCAACAGGGCAACACTCTAAGGAAAGAGAATGGGATGTTCTGTTTAGATATGCAAAATGCTTGGGGCAGCCATCTTGGAAGCTTCATTTTGGCTAGAAAAGAGACTTCCCTATTAAACTCCCACTTCCTCAATACTTGTGACTGTGAGGGAAATTAGCCTTGCTATGGGCTCTCCTTGGTGTGTGCATATGTGCATGATGAAGTCATACAAAATTATGCATGGAAGGGATAGAGTTGATAAAGGGATGTTCTTTTCCCTCTCTCAAAACACCAGAACCAGGGGACATCTGCTAAAACTGAGGGTTGGGAGAGTTAAAACAGATAAAAGGAAGTACTTTTTTACCCAGCGGGCAGTTAATCTGTGGAACTCTTTGCCACAGGAGGTGGTGATGGCATCTGGCCTAGATGCCTTTAAGAGGGGATTGGACGGATTTCTGGAAGAAAAGTCCATCGTGGGCTATAGGCCATGATGGATTGTGCAACCTCCTTACATTAGTAGTAGGCTACTTCAGAGCACCGGGTGCAAGGGTGTGGCAACAGGATGCAAGCATCTTGTTGTCTCGTGCCTCCCTGGGGCACGTGGAGGGCCACTGTGAGATACAGGAAGCTGGACTAGATGGGCCTTTGGCCTGATTCAGCAGGGCTCTCTTATGTTCTTATGCAGTCTCTCCAGGGTCACTTTCTGAGTCGGCATGTCACGCCTTCCATGTGCATGCCTAAGTGAGTCTTGGCACACTGGGAAGAGGAACGTAAATATTCTGAAGGCTATCTAAAATTTGGCTTTACCACCTTGATCAACAATGGCACAGAGAAGCCACAATGCATTCTGTGCAATGTTATTCTCAGTGCTAAATCAATCACTGAACTCAAATGTCACTTCGATACAAAACATGCAAAACATTCTGAGAAGGATGTGGCATTCTTTCAACTTTCATAAAATGTGATTTATTAAAAACAATGACTTCCTGCTTAATGACATAACTTATAGCTTCTAGGGCTAGGTAGAAGGGCTTCTAGCCCTTGGTCTTAGCGGGGTCCCAGCAGGTTTTCTTCCCCAAAAGGGGGTCCTGGTGCAAAAAGGTTGGGAACCACTGCACTAGAGCCTACTTCAGTTAAACTTATCAGGTCTGCTTATATAGTGTATATTTGGAACACACTGAAAGGGGCTGGAGGATAATGGGAACAACCTATTCACTAGTCAACATGAGGAAATAGTTTGCAGTCCTGACTTACTTGTGGCAGGGTTACATAGCCATATGCAATCTTGGGCGTAGGAGGTGGCATTGGTCCTGCAGGCAGCATGCTAAACTGAAGTTTAAGAACAAAAAACCTTGATGTCAGCAGAGTTAAAGTGATGGCGGGAGATAGTAGGGCACCCACATCAGTTCTTGGCAGCACCATGCAGATTATTGCACAGCCAGTGACTTGAAATAGTGATATCAAGCTCAGTGCCAGCTCATTCCATTTCTATGCTCAAAGAAGTAGGAACACAACTGGCTGTAGCCCTTCATCTTTGTCAGTCTCCAACTTGAAAAGATCTTGATTTGATTGGGGGTAGAGATGCAAAGGAAGATACTTCAATGCTGCTCTAGGCCTAATGGTCAAATAAATGGCCAGTTTCTCATCAGTATGAGGTGTTACGCTGTTCCGCCCACTGACACCCAAACAAAAAAATTTCTGGGCTGTTACCTTGCCAATGATTGACCGGATGGCGTATAGCTTGTTGGTAGGATCTCCGGCTTCTGTGAGGGGTGCATCATAGTCATAGCTAGTAGGGACAGGTTTGTATCCCTGATTATAATCAGCACCTGGGTGGAGAAGGTTGTGAGTACAAGTGCAGGACTTCTTCCATTCCAGCCTAGATACCTGTACCATCTGCCCAAAAGCCCTAAGCTAGAAACTCACCATTCCAGTAACCAAAGTTGGTGCCACCTTGGAACATATACCTGTAAGAAGGTCAGACAGTAAGTGTTCCCCTCTTACCGAAATATCAAGGCAATGACAGGCAAAACAATAGGCAAACATAGATGGGAGCTTATGTGCAGCAGTAGGAGATAATTGTGGGGTGAAAGTATCACCAAGTGTGGTTAGCTCTTGTTGTAAGCTTTGGCTATTTCCATAGCTGACAGAAGAAAGTCCTGTCTGCATGCACATTTGCTGGGCACACACATTCAGCTAAGGACAAAATGAAAGGGGCAGAGTGGGCAAGGTGAACCATGAGCTTGAGTACTGGTGTTAGCTCTACGCTATTGTACCATTCATTATAGTGCTTATAGTCTGATGCGCAGCAAACCCCTTTCCCCTATGGCCTCACGGTTACATGTTGACGTTGGCTCCCAATTCTAGAATCGTCTGTAGACCTTGAGCCACCGCCGTAATAGTTCTTGTGGAGTGTGGCTGACCCCAGTAATCCAGCCAGCCAGTATAATACTCTGAATTCACCTAGGAGGAAAACAGAAGCTTATGGAGCAACAGTAGACAGAACTTGGTGCTTACTAACAACGTTGCCCTCGCTCCTGTGTTGGATAGGAACCACTCTGCAAAGGTTACTCCCCCTGTACAGCCCAAGACAGTCTACACATTATGATAGCAGTTTTCCTTGCAATGTAAGCCTATACGCACTTTCCAATTACAGGCATGCCCCGGTATGCAGACCCCCATTGATATTTGGGGTGCCTTTTTAAAGATAGGGGAACATCAGTAAAAAAAAGTTGTTTTAATATTCCCTTATCTTTTTAATAGGTGTCACAGTATCCATAGATACCAAATCAGTGGATATTGTATATCCTGTCCCTATAATGCTCTCCAAACGTCCACCGTAAGGTAGAATTGCCCCATGCCCATTGCAGCTTGTAAGTCTAGCATAATTAACACCTATTTTAGGGAGTTAAGACATGCTGATAGCTTGTCAGAGATGTTTCAAAACAAACTCTGGACCACAAGCTCTTTGGCATTGGCTAAGAATCACTGGGTTAGCATTCCTCTGGGAGCCATAGGGAATGCTAGGGAAGGAATATGGTAGTCAAGCAGAAAACATGAGAAGTGGAAACTAGGTAAAATATTGCTCAGAAGAAATGGATACCAGGGGAAGAGTACCACATCACAAAATACACCATATCCCATCCTTTCACATGGCAAAGCCAGGCCCTCTCACCAGTGGTCCCCTTGGTTCGTACAGCCGTTGCTGCTCAAATGCCTTTGTTATGTTCACTTCTGGAACAGGGCAGAGAAAGAAACAGAAGTCAAAGCAAGATTCCTTCTCAACTCTTGCCAATCCCATTACAACTCACCCTACTTCTCAGTACCTGCTCCAAAGTCCACAGTGGCATATAGGCCCTGCAGAGACCCACACTGGAGTTCAGGCTCTTTGATGCCGTCAGTAGTGAAGAGCACGACTTCCTCACCCAAGTAGGAACGAAAGATAGCCAGTAGGTAGCGTAGATAATTATAGTCACAGGCATAATAGCTCCCGTATTCATTCTCCACCTGCCAGGAGAACAGCAGGTGTTGATGGACCCTCATACTGAGAGCCCTCACACTCCTTGAAGGAAAGGGTCTCCGATCAGCTTGATATGCACCCAGAACCCTCCTCTGACAGAACTGAACACTAGTTTTGTAGTAGTGCTATCCAACTGTCTGCACCAGAGGCTGCTCAGTCAGGCTACAATCCTATGCACACTTTCCTGGGAATAGGCCTCACTGAACACAATGAGACTTGCTTCTGAGTAGACCTGCCTAGGATTGGGCTGTCAACTGGGTGCAGCTCTGCTGTTCATAAAGCTCAAAAAGTCCTGGTATGCCTGAAGGGCGTGATTACAAACAGTTTCCCTCCTGCTTGATGGTGAGTATGAAGCAATGGTCCTGCAAGGTACGCCCTCTGGTTCGATCTACAGTCCATCTGTTGTGTTTTCTATTTGTCATAGTGTGTTCTATGGCACATTGCCAGGACCAACTGTGCCACTGCCTGAGCGCCGATTAGTCTCCAAGGGAAATGTCACTTTCATTGGCCTCTCCTTTCCACAGACAGCCCTGGATGTGGCAATTAATGGCAGCTGCTTTCATAGAGGGAGTGGGCAGGCACTGTATCCTATCACAGTTCACCTAGCTACCAGACACACCAGTTCACCTGCTTCAGATTGCATTCCTCTAGCTACTGGCCCGGTCTACTCCATGCCTCACATCAAAAGACCCCTAAAAGCTCAACCAGAGAAAACGATGCCTAGTTGGAAACAGCATTGAACAGGGACTTCATTGCACGCACCTGGACACTGATGATGTTGCCTCCATTTATGTAGAGACGGGGTTTAATCTTGGGAAGCAGGACACTTAACCATTTACTCACAGCCTGTAGAAAATCTAAGAGGAGAAAAGGAAAGTCATCAGGGACTGGGACTCGCCTACACAATCCCCACTGTATTGCTGAGAGTTGAAGGTTGTGGCACTATGTACAGAGAACTGGTCTGGTAGGGCCCTTTAGCCAGTATATAACTTTCAGAGAGCTGAACCATTAAAATAGGATTTCACTCCAATTTATGTTCAAAAGTTTTTTAACCATTATTCAGTTCCATCACTAACTTAAATCCAGCTTCGACATCATTCATGCATAAACTCTTTGGTTTGCAATGCAACACTATAAAATGAATACATTGCAACTGAACTATAGCAAATCAAAGGTAGTTATTTTTGCCAAAACATGGAAAATGTTTCACTGGTCTTTTAAGGGGAACAAAATTGAGCAGATCAAGCAGTTAAAGTATTTGGGAACTAATTTCCATTATAAATACTCTTGGGCCCCTCATCGTTAAGCATTAGTAAGTGCTGAGTGGCTCGCAATCCAGTCCATCACATGCTTTTATTATTATAAAGGCAGCAGCTATGTGCTGGCTGCACTCCAAATCTTTAGGGCAAAAATTATGCCCCAAGTTCTGTATGGCTCCCCAGTTTGGCTCAGTGCACTGAGATATTCAATAGAACAGATACGATCGTGCATAACATTCTGGGCTTACCTGTGTTCCCTATTCAGTGCTTTGTTTAGAGGCTGGCCAATCTCTGCTGGAGACAACAGCTTGGCTGAACTCCATCAGATTCTGGCTAAAAATATATTACAATGTGGACCATAACAGAATGATATACTATCTCGTGACGGACTCCGAATCACCTATGCAGACCGTTCCATTTGTGAAGAGATTAAAACAGTTGAGAATAGACCTTGATCTATTCGGTCAGCTAAGTTAAGAGCAAGCCTTTCGAATGATCAAAAGGAGAATCTTAAATAAAGAATACGAGGAGTTGCTGAATGCTGCAAACAAAAGATGTTCGCCACTGCATCTACAAATTCCCATGAAGATAGGTCAGGTGGCCACTTTTTTCTATCCTTAAAGGGTTAACAGAGCAAAGGGCATTTTGACTAGCAAAGTGCAATGTCCTGCTGTCCACCCTACTGTATGGCAGATTTAATGGGGTGACATATGTTGAAAGGTGATGTCAATGTGGGCAGGACATTGAAACCATAACACATCTGCTTCTAGATTGTCCTACCATATTTGCTTCTATACAGAGCTGATTGGCCCAGGATAAGGTCCAGCTTGTGCTATCTACAAAGGTGGTTGCCATAGTAAAGAGAACCTTTTTATGTGTGGGAAAAGTCAGACTAGTGAATGCCAATGATATTATCAGTGATAATATGTAGGCTTGTATGGAATATATGCAGTACCTCATTTATTATGCCAATAAAGGTTTTAACTATCTATCTATAAAACAAATACAGGCATGCCCCAGTATCCATGGGGGATGGGTTCCTGGAATTTGGATTCAGATTTAGTTCAATTCTTTGCTTACAGCAATTGCTACAGTTCTGTGGAAGATACATAGGGGCTAAAGAGGAGAGCCATAGAATTCTAGTTGTCTCACATCTTAGTGGACAAGCCACAACTAAGATACTAATCACTATCCAGGAAACTGAAATTGGGATCCAGAGGGCTTGGAGCCCCACAATTAGGAAGTCTCATCTTACCCGAGTTAGACGTGCGCAGAACCATATTTGGCTGTGCCAACAACCAAGCTGGAAGGCCACCCTAGGAAAGAAGGTCAGAAGGTAAATCAGCAAGTAAAGCTCTTGCTCTGAACTGGTCAAAAGGTGAGAATTCAGGACGTACAAAGGAGATTTGAGGTCATTATCGTAACAAAACAGTAGCAGCTGAAGCGGTTAGAACAAATGAGTATCCAAATGATAAGTATAGAGAAAAGTACAAAATTAAAAGACAGAAAGATTAGTCAGTGAGACTAGAGGAGTACCAGTAAGCAACAGTTCTGCTTCCCAAGAAAGCACAAGTGCTTAAAAAACAGAATGAAAAGCAAGCTTACTCAGAAGAGAATAGTAACTCTGCTTGGGAGAGATAAGCTGTGTAATGTTCAAATGCTGCAACTGAGTCCTAACCCATTTTGAATCTATTCCCCAGCCCTCACCATCTCCCATTCAGCACAGATGTAGGGTCCAGGACGCAAGATCACCAACAGGTCTAACTGTGCCACTAGGTCCAGGAATCCCTCCAAGTCTCTGTTACCACCAAACATGTAGACACCAGGCAGTGGCTCATGGTAATTCCAGGGCACGTATCTGAGGGGTAAAGTACAGAAAAGGAAACTGAGATTGGGGGAAATCATTCCCAGGAGACATTTGTGGCTAAACAGAAGACAAATTACTCCCAAGACCATACATTTTAGACATGGCTTATCTTCCCACTCTGCAATTCATCTACATCAGGGGTAGGAAATGTTTTTGTCACATTGGAGTACAGAAATAGTATGGATGGCCAGAATGCATATTTGTTTATAATTACTATCATAATTCCAGCTCAGTAAAGAAATAATTTGCACTCCATCCTTTTTTTTTTAATCACATGACAATGTTGATTTGTGCATGTGTATGCACAGCACTCACTTTTTAACTGGAGGAGTCCTAGAGAAGAAAATACGGTTTTCCTCTCTCACCCTCTCACATACCCTTTAGACCTGCACTGTTTCCAGGTATGATATACACTTACTCATGCCCAGCTGATGTATGCTGACACTCTTCCTACACATGCACATTGACACTGTATCTTGGAATGAGGCTGCTTGATTTGGGCAAGCAGCACCAACACTGGTGTATGCATACACGAAACGAGTATGAGAGACAGATTGTCAGCCATGGGCAGGAGTCAGAGTGTCAGACTGGAGATTCTCAGAAGCTGGTTCTGGCCCCTGGATCTTACTTTGTATACCTCATAGAGCCTCAAGACACTTGGTTCTCAGCCAGGGTGTCAAAACAAGGACAGAAAGTTGTCTGCTCCAGTTTTCAAATTGAGGGCAAGATCAGAGGTACTTATAATCCTAAAGAAAAGGTGGGCAGTAATAGATATAGGTTAACTTTTTCTTGCATCTGGGGGCTTCTGCAGGACCTACTCTGTTGCATGGGATGGCCAAAGATTGCAGTGAGAAATCTGGAACACCCATTGGAGGGTCAGAACAAGGATCCACTGGACCATGCAGCTGCAGCAAACATGGGAGTCCCATGCACACACATACTCCATCATCCATCCCCCATCCACCCACAGCTCAACCTTTCCTCTGGCTTATTTCCCATCCCTTACTGGGCAGACTACTGGGCTTGGGAACAGTAGTGAATATGAAGATGACAATGTGCAGGAAGTAGTTCCTCTTCCTTTCACTCTTCCCATCATGGCATACAACCCAAAGTGGTGGTCCCACTATCACTTGGGAGTGTTCCAGCCCCACTGGCCTCCACAGGGGGACAGAAGAGGAAGGGTCTGGTCAGGTACTTTCCTCCCTGCAGAGGCTAACAGGGATTCTCCCAGAGACCTAGAGGATTACTGAAGAATCTCACTGCCTGCCAGAAGAGCTACACAGAGTCGAGAAAATCTAGAGTCAACACAATATTTTCTAAGTAACTACAAAGCTATTGTAACTCCTGCAGCAGCCAATGAGGGGGCAGGGCAGTAGGTTCCCTCCAGGGGTCATAGATCCTCAGCACATCCCCAGTAGGCCACCCTCTGAAGCTAGCCCTGAACCATGGGGACGCCAATTTTGATGGCAAGAAAGAAGATGTCCCAACTGAGCTCTGCTTCTGATTACTTACACCTGCACAGCATTAAGGCCACTCATGTACATCTTGAGGAGTCGATCCTTCCAATAGAAAGGTGGGACACGGAAATAATGGATGCTGCCCGAGATGTAGCGAAATGGCTCACCATCCTTGCGGAAGCAATTCCTGTCAAAATCAATGCTGAAGGAACGGACTGCTGAGGTGACCTGGCATCCAGGATGGGGATGAGGAAAGATACCATGATTATTTTTAAATAAAGTTGCAACACTGCCCATGCTTTATTGGAGTAAAGTATCGAAGGAATCCCATCCCATATATTTTTGCCATAGAAAAAGACAGATATGAACGTCAACTTCAGGTGTACTGAACAGGACCCCTTGACCCTAAATGGAAGTGCTTCTTTGTATGCTTCTTTGTATGGAACTGGCTTAGCTTAGTCAACTTGTAGAACCCCATCATCATGATCATGCAACCTGCACATCCATGAAAAAGATGTAATCTGGGTTATATATTGATACTGCAAGTGCGGTTTACGTCTGTCCCTAGCAGGACACTGGCATTCCACAGGATTTTGCCCACACCTGTCCTATCCATCCTCTAGACAGGATTTGACAGACAACCTTTTCAAGAAAAGGGGCTGGACATTCGATGCGGACATCATCATGTCATAACCAAACTTCCAGGTTGTTGAGCTCCTGGAAGCAGAGCTCAGCTTGTGATGCAATGAGCCTCCCATCCAGTTTGTCACATGCTGGATGGGGAACGGTGGAGCCACCTGCCTGGGCTCGCATAACTGGAGAGATGTTTGCTTCATCTTCTCCATTTTTCCTTCTTAGCATAAATTTAGAGTCCACAACCCTGAGCAGGAGGCTTCGCCATTCCCCGCCCAGCATGCAGCAAATTGGGTGGGATGAGCCGAGCTTCGTGTGGGCCAGATCATTTTGGATGGTGGGCTGGACCTGGCTCATGGACCTTAATTTGCCAACTCCTGCTCTAGAACATATCTAAAAGGCAAAATGAAGATTTCCTGCCCTTAGCTATTGGAAAAGTAGAATCAAAATCCCCGAAAGCACTGTAAAAAGGGATGGTTAAATTGAGTGTTGTGCATTTGTTCCATCAGCTGCTAACTGGGCAAGAGGCACTTTTTCAAGTGGTGTTCCTCTTATATTTAGCAGGGGGAGAGTAATTGTCCCTCTTCACCCCTGCACAGTCTTTCTAGTGGCTGTTGCTGGTGGTCTGCCTTTTTTTTTAGATTGTGAGCCCTTTGGGACAGGGAGCCATTTAACTTCATTATTATTATTACTATTTGCCTGTAAACCGCTTTGTGAACTTCGTGTTGAAAAGCGGTATATAAGTACCTGTTGACTGACTGAACAGCACATTGATGTCACACCTTTCCCGACCCAAGAGACAAACAAGGGAAGTGCAATTAGGGGAGAATCAAGCTAGCTTGCACTGGGTTTTTATTTTATTTTGCTGTCAACTTCAAGGATCTGCTATTTGAACCTTGCCCGTTTGCTATTTTTTATCTTCCTTAATACATTACTTATAGTTTTGAAAACTCACCAGCCTATTTCATTCAGACTAAAGAGACAGTGCTGCTTGCTATCTTACAGATCACTCATGGTAAATGCTACAAGGTTGCATGTGTAGCTACAGAGGAGCTGGGATTAGACAAATTAGTTGGCTTCTTAGCTGCAACCAAGCTCTGTGCTGGGAAAATCCCATTAATTGAGCTCACCTCAGACAAAATAAAAGGCATGGAAAGATGTTGTCCTTTGCTTTTTCCCTTCCTAGTGGCAGTGACATACTTCCTGCAGGACTATACATCAGGGTGCTGTGTGTGCCACAGTCACTCCATTCGATACCTGAGGGTGTGTGGAAACATCAGTGCACAGGTTGCATACATCTCCCCATTGTTGCCACAGCGGTGTCACTGAATCACTGCCTCAGGCTGCAATACTCCTTGTTCTTATGGGTATCTCAGCAACGAAGCTGCTTTGCACAAAAGCCTCCAACCTTCATAACACACCACCCAGCACATCAACAATTCAATATCCCAGTATGTAAGTACACACAATATACATCCCCTTAGTGCAGTTCAGTACACATAGACATGTCACATTACACACAATACATAATTGCAGAAGTACCTGAATATGCTGACCTCACTCCACTCCAAATCTTGTAAATCTAATATCCTAATCATGAGAAGAGCCCCATGGGCTCAGACCAAAGACCATCTAGTCCAACTTCCTGTATCTCACAGTGGCCCACCAGATGCATCAGAGAACACACAGGACGACAAAATACAGGCATCTTGTTGCCACTCCCCTGCATCCAGCACTCCGAGGTAGAGATGTAAAATTTCCGGAAATTGTGAAGCGTGGGAAAAAAACTCCAGTTTTTTTCAGAAAAAATGGACATTTTCAGAAAAATTTTAAAAAATGCTACATTAGCACTTTTTTTTCTTTTCCAGATTGAAAGTCATTCTGTTACTTTAGGAGCATAAAATATGACTATGGACAATTTGACTTGGCATAAAATCACAATTTTTAAAAATATAGTGTATCCAAACAATCATTACAAGCAGAATTTACTTTTTTTATATTTATTTGTAACAAATGGCGCAACAATCTCCTAAACTGTTTACTAGTTTATGTGGAACAGACAAAAAAACCTCCACAAAACAATTTTTTAAAATCTAGAAGTAACAATTATTCATATTTCCTCTCCACAGTATTAAATAAAAATAAAAAACCATTCTCATAAAAAGAATTAAAGAGGGGGGAAGAGTATAGAAGTAAAGGTAGTGGGAGTAAGTTTCAATGAATGGGCATGAAATTTAATCAGAATCATTTTCTGAGCTGTAATTATCAGTATCAGTCTTTTTTCAGTTTTTTGGAAAAAAACAAAAAGGCTTCAGGGGAAAAAAAATCGGGGAAAAAACAGTTTTTTCCCCAAATTTTTCCAATTTTTTCCCAGGCCTTCACTTCATGAGGAAACCTACCTCTAAAATAAGGCAATTGCACCATCCATCATGGCCTGTAGCCTGTGATAAGACTTTTCCTCTGAAATCTGCTCAATCTCCATTTAAAGGCACCGAAGCCAGAAACTATCACCTCCTGAGGCAAGGAGTTCTACAGATTAATTACCCGCTGGGTAAAAAAGTATTTCCTTTTTTCCTGTTCTAACTCTCCCAAAACTCAATTTTAGTGGATGTTCCCTGGTTCTGGTGTTGTGAGAGAGGGGAAAAAAAATTCCTTTATCCACTCTCTCCACCTCATGCATAATTTTGTACATCTTAATCTTATCCCCGTTCAGGCACCTTTTGCACCTTCACAATCAAGGTTTGCCCCTGACTATGCAGGTGCAGTTCAGGTCTGACTCCCTGTCTTCCTGGCTGCCATGCATTCGTGAATTACTGGCCCACAAGAGGGGGCTTTGCTATATCATATTCTGTGTAAATCCCCGCTTCCAGTGCCCTGCATTCACAAAGCGATTCAAACATGCACAACTCCACCACACACAGATATGTTGTCCTCTCTCGGACTTTCTCTTGTCCAACCCCTGAAATCTTCTGCACTGCACAACTATATTCCACTCCTCATTTTTGACCTTATATGTGGGATCATGACCATTCCCTCCCTGTTTTGGGGATGAAAAAACTGCCATTTACTAAACTAAACCAAGGAAGTTTGAGCTAAAGTTGACTGTTTCAGGAGGTGGAGAAGAATAACCAGAGCAAAAATAAGGAACTCCCTAAGGCAATCATCAGATGACTTGAAATTGAGTCTTCTTCAAAGGAAATTCCCTCCTACAATCTCCTTCCCCTCTCTTACCTGGAGCTGCAGATCCCCCAACAACAGTACCAGAACACACAGCCACAGCCCCATTTCTTCTGTCCGGGACGGGAAGTCGGGGGGAGTCATCACATGACCAGCCAATGAGCCGGTCTGGTGCTTCCTCGAAGTTTGAAAATGGCCCCTGTGAGGCGAGAAGCAGGCACAAACAAGAGCTCTTTAAACAAAGAGAGCAAAAGAAGACAGATATCCCAGCCACACTAGAACTGGAGTTGGCTATCATAAATCAAAGAAGGAATGCAAAAGGCGTTACGCCCCCACCAATCTAGAGGGGAGAGAATATGGAATCACCACAGAGGCACTGAAACAAACAGTTTGTTTTCTGTATTCTAACAGAAATACGCAAAACACAGACTTCTTCAAACTGACTGAGATAATTGTCAAAACCAGCAGGAGGCAAAAGCAAAGGCCCCATTTTATTTTGTAATTGCACAAATTTTGTAATTGCACAGGTTTCAAGAATGTGCCCCTACTAAGTAGAGAGCTCTTCAGATAGCCTAAATCAGATTAAGTCAGAGTCTTTCATTCTCTCTTATACATGTAGGCAACACTAAGATCAAATAAAGTATATGCACGAACTGAGCCAAATGCAACGATCAACCAATGGCCCTGTTTCAACAGGGCATGATACACCCATTCAATCTGTAAGAGCAAAGGGATCACTGAGAACAACTAGTTTGATCTCCCTTTGATCACTAGACCAGGGTATTTCCCTGATGATACCAGAGGCAATTGCATTACATGCAACCAAATAATATATTGGTCTGGCAACAGTGATGGAAAATTCACCCTCCTTGCTACTGTGATCAGTTTATTCCAATGAGTAATCCTCTAAATTGGATGTATTTGACTTCCAGTTGTTCAACATACTGCACCCCCATCTCTAAATTAAAGAGCACTTTACTGTTTAATTTACCATTGCTAAACAATATTTTTCTCTCTGAAAGAAGGTGCAAGTATGTTCTCCTTTAGGCTCTTATACTGTCTGGTTTATTTTAGCCGTTATGCATTTACTTCCACATTTAATGCTAAACAAGAGTACATGTCCTACAACAACACAGTTCTAGCTTGCTGTGAAAATCCTGACTTTTTCCCCTCTTATTTGCCTATTTTTCACCTGTTAGGACCTTTTTAGCACCCCAGAAGCTTCTGTAATGCTTCAGCATCCTGAAAAGGCTGCTGAGTCATCCAGATACAATAGCTATTATCCTTTGTTTCTGTTTAGTTTGTTATTGAACATCTTCTCCAACAGACGAGTAAACAAAGGACCAGGATTCAAACAAAGGATTCAATGAACTTTGAATCAGTTCATTGGACGGTAAGCCCACCTGATTTCAAGGACAAAAAACATGAAAACATAGGTGACTGCCCCCCCCCCGTCTCTCAGGTGAAACCTGGTTAATGGCCGCTGGTTATAAAGAGGGGAGGTCACCCACCCTCCTTTGTGCATTTGCCCAGCTCTGACATTGGAAGAATCTGGTGCTTCAGAGGGGGTCACTTATTCACCTTGCGGCAGGACCAGGAGGACTCAGCAGTATGAGTAAGGAGGATAAAGTACCTGGAGAAGAAGCATCAGAGTTTTTGTTTTGTCACTTGCCTTTTAATATCTTTGGCAACTTTTGCCATCCTTTCCCCTTCCTTTTACTAGTTGGTCAGTACCCTGCTTTTACAGGTATCTATTGCATTTTTCCTTCCATTAGTTTGATTGTTCAGTCTTTTAGTAACCTGTTTTTACTTTTACAGTTTGTGCACATATCTCAGTTCACTTAGGAGGAAGTGAGTTGCACTGTCTACTAGACTGCCCATGTTCCATTAGTAATTAGTGAGAGGAGTCTGTTAACCTGGAAGAAAGATTTTCTCCAAAGTTTCTTTCTGTCTGGACTCTCTAGTTTTGTGTGGCGGCAGGGCACAATTTCTCGAGTTGAATCTCAGCACACAGTAGGGAACTGGGTGCCATCACTAACCACTAAGTCACTGCAGCAGTTTTGCTATTTCACATTCCTTTTGTGCTCTGAGAATCCCCTCCCATTTTTTTTTAAATTACAGCCATAGTACTGACATGCAAAGTTAGAATAGATCCCCTCCTTCATCCTAAAGGGATGATGATATTTTCCTTTGCACTACATCTGCTATATAGTACATACATATGATGATGATGATGATGATGCTGTATACTGTCAGACTATTAGTTCATTAGTTCATGTCCTGCTCTGGCACTCTTCAAAATTTTAAGTCCCCTCCATATTTCTTAAAAACCTTTTAACTGGAGATGCTAGAAAATGAATGTGAGACCTGTTTGCAAAACTGTGTTCTCTTACTGAACTCCTCATGAAAGAGCCCAATTAAAATCATACATAGGTCATCCTGAAAGTCAAAGGACCTGCCAGCCCATCTCTAGCCCCCAGCACTGCTACCCACTCACCAATCCCTCACAATTCAACCTATCCAATCTGAACTTCAGTATGCCATGAGAAGGGACTACATAAAGAAGCCTGAAGGGGCAAATAGCCTGACAAAACTCACACAAATGGGATAACCCACAAGAATTTTCCAAGGGCCTCCCTACTAATGTGATGTAAAAAGAAATGCCTTCTCAACCACAGATATCAGCACAAGCAGAAACCCATCTACCAAATTTTATGAAAGGAAATTTCACTGATGCTTTTTTCATGCTACCCAATATCCTTTTTAGTGATGGATATTAGGAAGTGGGCTAAAAAATTAGGAACTCATAGGAAGTGGGCTAAAAAAACAAAACTCATATGCAGAGAGGAACCAGAACAAAAATAAACAACTGCCTTCATGTTATGAGTTTGACCCTGGAAGCAAAAATACAGAAGGCGACACAATCTTTTCCAAGAAGGAATAATTTTCAGGAGGCCCCATGGATAAGTTTTCAAATAAACTGCACCTAATTGCCCTATGATAAGAATGAAGATGTGGGGGGGGGGGGAGGTTTACACATTTGTTCCATGCCTGCCACCTTCATCCACCTTCATCCTGCCCGCGTCTTCACTCCCTGCTCTTCCTCCAACTCCTTGACTAGTTGCTAGGCGACCTTCTGTGGGCGGCAGCGCGGCCGGCGCGGGAGAATGACGCAATGAAGCGGGGTGAGCGGCTCTTGTCGCATTGAAGCGTCGGCGAAGCCTCTCGCGCGCTGGGCTGAGCTTGGGTGAGTGCTTCGTCGTCCCCCCGTTTGGCTCTGCAGGTAGGCGGGGCGTTAGGGTTAGCAAGGTCATGGGCTCTACTATCTTTGTCTCGAACCTCCTGGGGCTGGCAAAGGTGGCGTGCTGCCCAAAGGAGTCATTTAATTCCTCTGCTCCGCTCCCCTTTATTTGAACCAGGGTTCAACATCGAAATTTAATTTGAACGGCGGGCGGAGCTCTGCCCTGCAACACGTAGCCATAAAAGCGAGACCACCCCTGAGCATGTGGAGACCGCCTTTCTACAGAGTAATTACAGGGGTGTTCACTTCAGGAATTAAAGAATTGTTGGTGGCTCTCTTTTATTTGAACGAGCTATTGCACATGGGCGGGGAGGTTGATAATGCACCTTTCCGCCGGAAACGCCCTCAAATAGGATGCATGCTTCATGTATATTGGGATATCTGCGCTCTGTTGTCTCTTCCCTACCCCTCCTCGCTCCCAACTGGGATGATTTCCCCGTTTCAGTGGGGATGATTCAGTTTGAGGCTACTTGAGTAGGAAGCTGGTGTCATGTGTTTGTAAAATAAACTGTAGTTGCCTCTTGCGGGAGATGGGCAATGTATACCCCAGATATAACCCACAAGCCGCTTAAAAGTGCCCACAAGTGCTTAAAAAAAATTGATTTATGTACAACATTATTGGGAACCAGGCATGCATACTTTATTTATTCCTCATATTATTCAATCAACCAACCAACAGGTACTTATATACAGCTTTTCAACACAAAATTCACAAAGTGGTTTACAGACAAATAGTAATAATAAATTTAAATGGCTCCCTGTCCCAAAAGGGCTCACACTCTTAAAAAAAAAATGCAGAACACCACCAGCAACAGCCACTGGAAAAGACACTGTGCAGGGGTGAAGAGGGACAATTAAAAAGTTGCAAGCAGTAACCTATCTCCGGTAGCAAGTCACTTAAACATATCCACTTCCCCTCTTTCTTTACCTGTGAGTTTTCTGTTTATACAAATCAGTTGGTGTCATGACTCAGTTTCCTTTTGTTTTGGATGATGCTGATTATGTGCCACTGCAGAGATATTGCTGCCTATTAAACCATGCTACGAGTCAGCTGGCAGAAGTGGGATCTTGCTTGAATGAATCCCTCTTCCTCTCAGGTATCAAAAATTGCTAGGGACAAGATCTCGGGTGACTGGAGTTGTGTCCTGTCACCCATTTCCACATAAGCTCTCCATTTCTTTTTGGCGAACCCAGTGAGTGTGTTTTGCTCAAACACAGCATCTGACTGGTCACCGTGTTTGGAAATGGAAATAAATCTGTTCCCATTTGCCTGGTTGATTAAGGGCCCAATCCTATCCAACTTTCCAGCACCAATGCAGCTGCAATGCAGTCCTGAGATAAGGGAACAAACATTCACGTTGAGGATACTTCCATGACTGCCGTTTTACCCCAGGATGCAACATATACCTCATTGGAAGAGTTGCATTGGCATTGGCAAGTTGAATAGGATTGAGCCCTAAAGATGGGTGGTAGAAAGTTTGTTTTCCCTGTGGTTTGACTCAGAGTGCAATCCTAACCTGGAGTTAGGCTGGCATAGTTAGGCCAGCTAAGTTTGGCTGGCTCAAAGTTTGGCTGGCCACCATAAAGTGTGTTTGGACCACACTCAGAGTAAGTGAGGATGGTGCACATCTGTGTGCTGGCCTCTCTGACTGAGAGTGGTCCAAACATACTTTATGGTATCCCTTGTGCCAGCCAAGTTTTGCTGGCCTAACTCGAGGTTAGCATTGCACCCTCACTTGCTTAAGCTGTCTAGAGGCAATTGATTTGCTGGTATATATTGGTGGTTGTTAACACTGTTCTTCAAACTGCATATGTTGATCTGAGGGTGAACAATCCTATGGTACTTTCTTATCCTCTAGGGCCTGAAGGATGTTGGAGCAACCATCATGGGCCACGCCCTTTGTACCTGCTCAAGGGGGACCCTCACCATCAATAACAAACGTTATCTTTTAATCCACAGGCTTGGGGAGGGGTGAGTATAAGGCAGTTGAGGACTGGGCTTTCACACATCTCTCCTTACACATTGAATACTACCATTATCTGCAAGGGATAGAATTAGAAGGTACTTGATCTAGGAACTGAGAAAGCCTTTTTAGTTGTTGCAGTTCTATTCATACTTTATTTAGAAATGAACCCTGCTGAACTTCTGAGTAAACACACATGAGACTGTAAATCCCTTCACAGAAGTGATACCACAATTGCCCTAGGCAGCTCATTCCATTGCCTAATCATTCATTACAGTTGGAAAGTTTGTTTCCACTGTGAAACTAAAGTCTGATTTGCTGCACTCTGAACCTGTTACTTCTTGTCTTCCCTTGTAAACAAACATTCTCCCTCCTCAGGTCATCCCTTTTTTAGATATTCAAAACACACTGAACAAGTAGGCTATCTGATCAACAATATTTCCAGTTTAATTATATTGTGTCTGACAGTGAAAAACAGCTGCTGTTTCCGAAAAAAAACCATCAGGTTCTGGGATGTTCCATCCCCCAACCTTCATCCCGAATGAGCTGGGTGGGTCCTTTCCATGTGTGGTCAAGAAAATCTTGATAGGTGTGCTAAATGAACCTGCACAAACTGGGCTGAGTATTAAGATCTTCCACAATAGCCCGTCTCCAGAGTGCTGATCCGCAGAGGTGAGGTGGGAATGTGACCCAGGATAGGGCTTTCGCTGTTGGAATGCTCTTCCTCAGGAGGCTTACCTGGTGCTGGGCAAGATTTATTTATTTTGTGCCTTTTAATTTGCCCAGACCCTTTAGACTCCTAGATTTTTAATTCTTTTTTCCCTATTTTTATTATAGTTGGAGTGCTCATTTAATTTTTAATCGTCTCTATTACTATTTTAATTGTAGGCTACTCTGAAAGAGTGGGGTATAGGAAGCGGTATAAATTGCTATGCTTATTGGCATTATTATTGTCAGAAGTGACCCTGTTGATCCTTATATGGACAAAATTGCAGGGCAGAAACCTCTTAAACACAGAATTAATAATATCAGAACTGCATTGAGGGGAACAAGGTATTGCAGGGTTGTCCGAGTTGCACAGCGTGTTTGCCATGCCTTGCTCCCCCTCCCCTAAAGAGGAGAGCTGAAGGAAGAAGGACCTGTAGTCCTACCTGCCTTAGCATTCCATCTTCTCCCAGTTTCCTTCATAACCTGTGACCATGGAATGCTCCTCTTCTTCCTGATGCCACCCCTCATAAAAAAGGCTCAAGTGATATCTGAGAGATAATAGCCTTTAGCTGAAAAAAAGTGTTGACATTATGGAAGCGTAGAGATGTATGGCAATTTGGAGCTTAGTGTGGAAAGGAGGGAAATAATCTGGGAGAAGTTCTGAGTTTTTAAAGTTGAGGTAGGGCATTTTGGTGCCTAGATTCTGTTTGTTTCTACTGTTTCTATTGGAATACTCCCTTCCTGCCAACCTGCTGGGTCTCTTCTTAACACCCTGTTTTCCTCTACACAGTGGCTTTAGCTATGTGGACTTAGTAGAGGGGCTTCATGACGGGCGCTTTTACGCACTGAAACGCATCATATGCCATGACAAGGATGATCGCCAGGAGGCCATGCATGAGGTGGAGATGCACCTGCTCTTCGAGCACCCCAACATTCTGCCCTTGTGCGCACACTCCGTAGTGGAGAGGGGATCCAAACATGAAGCTTGGCTCCTGTTGCCTTTCCTCAAGGTGAATGTCTGAGAAGCTGGTAGCATCGTGCCTGGAGCTGCCTGACTCTAGATGTAAGGTGGCGATGAGCACAACAGTGCATGCTGGGATAGGTAGTCTAGGGCAGATATGTCTTGCCTGGCTGGGGAGGCAAGATATTGTGGCATGTCCCAGAGATGATGCCGGTCTCTTCTAGTTATGGGCATCCCTCAATGTATCTAGTATATTAAATCAGCCTTAGATCTTTTGGATCACAGTTTCTAATACTGCCTCATCTGGTGATTTTGGAAGAGGATTCACAACCCTGTTCACTCAGATACTTGGGCTTCTGTTTACAGAGAGGGACACTCTGGCAGGAGGTTGAGGTTCTGAGGGATAAAGGCATGTTCATGCCTGAGGAGCGGATCCTTGTCATCTTTCATGGTATCTGCCGGGGCCTGCAGGCCATTCACAACAAAGGTTATGCACACAGGTGAGAATCTGGTTCCGAAACACATTCATAGCTGGAATAGATTATTGGTGCAGGGCTGGGAGGTGGAGTAGATGGGTGGCTGGAGACCAGTGTTGAGGAATTAGAACCTGCAAGTTGGCACTGAGCATCCATGGTAATTTTTGAATTATGGTGTTGGAGAAGACTCTTGAGAGTCCCCTGGACTGCAAGGAGATCCAATCGGTCAATCCTACAGGAAGTCAAGATTGCTCCCTGGAAGGACAAATCCTGAAGCTGAAGCTCAAATACTTTGGCCACCTCATGAGAAGAGAGGACTCTTTAGAAAAGACCCTCATCCTGGGAAAGATTGAAGGCAAAAGGAGAAGGGGGCGGCAGAGGATGAGATGGTTAGATAGTGTCACCGAAGCAATGAACATGAAATTGGGCGAACTCTGGAAGCTAGTGGAGGACAGGGAGGCCTGGCGTACTGTGGTCCATGGGGTTGCGAAGAGTTGGACACGACTTAGCAACTGAACAACAACAATCCATGGTAATATAATGTCAAAAGGGGAAGCCCAAGGTTGGGGCATTTAGAGGCGAGTGGGTTCAGAATAAGAGCAGTGCTCTTACCTGCCTGGAATCAGACAAATCCAAGTGTCTTCCACCGTTTCTCTTTCAGAGACTTGAAACCAACAAATGTGCTGCTGGATGATGAAGACCAGCCATTGCTGATGGACCTAGGTTCCATGAATCGGGCACGGATTGAGGTCCAGAGCTCACGAGAAGCTATGGCTGTTCAGGTATGAGAATGGCTTGGGCCAAGGGAGCCTTTTGTGTTTTCTTCAGAGGTGTTTCAAAAACATGGGAGAAGCTTTTAAATTGGATTAGTTACAGCAGGCAGAAGCCTACATAGTGCTGACCTCACCTCCTGTACACATACTGTTTAACGGTGATGGGATGGTAGTAACAAGCGGTCATACCTATTGCAAGTGAACTGTTTCACAACATGGACAAACGCAAAAGAAGGAGCCATACATCAATGACAGAAGGTTCCAGGGTCTCCTGTCAAATGGGTCGCAGGCAGCAGGGCTGGAAAAGACCCCTACTTGAGACTTTGGAAAGCCACAGACATTCAGAGTGGACAGTTCTGGGTTCGTTGAACTGGTGTGGTGTACTGGTAAGATGGTTGGATTTGGGGCAGCGATACCTGGGTTCAAATCTCCACTTAGCCATGAAAGATAGGCTTGGGCCAGTCTCTCTCTCTCTCTCTCTCTCTCTCTCTCTCTCTCTCACACACACACACACACACACACTCACTCACTCTCACACACACACTTCTCACAAGTCTATAAAAATAAAGTTGTGTAGCCAATATCCATGCATGCCATGCTAAGCTCAATTGAGAAAGGAAATTGACAAATGTGAGTAATTATAGATGGGCCAATGACCTGACGGTATAAAAGCAGCTGCATGTGTTTCCTTAGGCTACCTATGCCAGCACCAGTTGGTACTTTGGTACTCCAGGAGGTCAACCAGCTCCATCCCTGGGTCTAAGAGTAGGAGCTGCGTTCAGCAGCTTCTCCCTTCCTTCAAGTGTAACATATAGTTTCAACAGGAGGCAAGCAACAGCTCTTTGAAGGAAAGGATATATATTTGTATTATGGGAATTATTGAATCATTACTTCAGGCCTCTTCAAACTGTGTCTAAAATAACGGGCAGGCAGGGAACCCAGGATTTCCTTCTTTCACTGGTATGCATGCATGCCCGGCTGTGTCTCGGCAGCGTGACCGTCCATTACCCCCAGGAATTTCATTTCATTGCACCTTGGGGTGCCCCCCGCGCTTACCTCTCCAGTGCAGTTTTCTCCTTTTTCCTTCCTCTCCTTCCTACAGCTGCAGAGCAATTCAAACCCAGACCCCGCCCCTAGCAAAGAGGAAAAGAGCCCCGCAGCCCCCCCCCCACCCTATACTTCCCGCTTCTCTAGGCAGCGCGGCTCTGTGGCGTTAACCCGTTCAGCGCCTGGAAGGGAGAGGATTCCACACCAGCGCTTTGCTGCGCGCACCTGGTTGGGACGGGGCGGGGGGGGGGCTAGAGCCCCGATGCGGACCTGCCTGTGGAGCTGCCACGAGCGGCCGGATGCTGCAAGGATCCCCGCACAGACCAGCCTCCAACATGCGCATCTGACTAAGACCAGCTGGCAGCTTGTGGCTCCCTTTCCCGGGAAAAACCAGGGACAACCCTGGAGGATTTTGGCCTTTTTCTGCCTGGAGGAATTTCTGTTTTTCCATCCACGAGATTGAAGAAGCACCTGAAGAAGGGTGCGGGAGCCCCGTGAGTTTGGTGCACTGCCCCTGGAAACGTTGAAAATTCAGACCAGCAGTCCGCGAATGGCTGTGCTCCAAATGTCCAGATTTAATAGTAAACCTTCCATGCATGTGTGCGTGCGTGCGTGTATGTATGTTTTGACTGAACATCAGGGAAAATTATCAAAATTAAGGTGCAAGAGTAAGGAAAGTTTGCTTCCCCACCTGCATTTTATTCATGTTTTCTTGGTTTCATGGAGACAGAGCATGTTCTTGAACACTCCTCCTAGAGTAGTGGTTGGGGAACCGGGGTAATGTCAGCGTATTTAAATATATTTTGGGGTAAAAGGTTCCCTGACCCCTGGTATAGAAGGATGATTACAGAGAGAGGAGAAGGTAGGACTGAAAGCTTACTGCTCTCTGCCTGTCCTCCATTGCAGCTGAAGTTTGGTTCTGTCCCCCCCCCCAATTTATCTCACAGGACTGGGCTGCCCAGCGCTGTACCATCTCTTATCGAGCACCAGAGCTGTTCACTGTTGAACGTGAATGTGTTATTGATGAACGTACTGACATCTGGGTAAGGATGTGTGTGTTTTAATTTGGAAACATTATTAGTCATTTTTCCACAAATACTCAAGGAATGTACAGTCTGGGGAGGCTGTGTCTTTGCCAGGTATAGCTCACCATTCTGGGACCAGCCTTCTGTCTCCTATCTTATCTACTATCTTGTCTCTGCTTAGTCCTTAGGCTGTGTTCTCTACTGCATGATGTTTGGTGAGGGGCCTTATGACATGACCTTCCAAAAGGGTGACAGTGTGGCCTTGGCTGTGCAGAACCACCTCAGTGTGCCCCAGAATACCAGGTAAGGCATTGCTGACTAGAAAGGAGGATTGAAGAGCCCTCCATTCAAAAAAAAAGGATGCTAATTCTCCCTGAATTTCAGGTACTCACCTGCCTTAGAACGTCTCCTCTCCTCTACAATGGTGGTAAATCCCCAGGAGCGTCCATACATTGCTAATGTTATCTGCCAGCTTCAAGAGATCCAGCCAGCTTCCAGCGGACAGGATGTCACACGCATCTGAGCTCATAGAGTGTGTGGTGAGGATGGGGCAGTCAATACAGGATCTCCGGAGATTTTTTAAAGCCGAAACTTGACCATTGAGTGTTTCGGGGAGATGGAACCAGTTTCTATGTCTGCCACCTTTCTTCAAGAATGCTCCTGCAACAGGGCCATCTCCTAACTTGGGACCAATGGTGCTGTTTGACTTGCTTGGTGTTCTCCATTGTGCCCCAGCATGCATCCCAGGTATCTTAGAGGAGTCTTGCCTGTTTTGCTGACACTTGTGAGCTGCTTATAGAAAGCAGGGGGAATATGCTGATCCTCCTGCTGCTGCTAGAGACCCAAGATACCTTGGTGAGTAGGAGAAAGACACTCAGCTTTTTGTACAGACTCCAGGTGAGCTGTTGCGGAAGGGCTGGTGCCCTTTTGATTTTCAAAACAGGCAAGCCCTTGTGCCTGTGTGTTGAATAAAGTTTTCACAACACAGCTTTGTCCATGCATTAAGTGTCTGGTTGCATGTTTATAACCCTTCTGTGCTTTGTAAAACCGCATTATGTATAAATTGAGAACTTTTGCTTGTTATACACACTTTATGCTTCTTTGTGATTAGCAGGTACAGGGGAAGAATGCTGTACTAGTATAGACAGGAAATCCTGTTTGCCTCTTGATTTTCACTATTCACAAGAAGTCTGGAGAACTTCTTAAAAACACTCACATTGTGCTGCTTATGTCTGTGCCTGTGAAACAGGACCCGAGAAGTCACTCATTACTGTTCAGGGACATTCCTGACTGTTAGTTGATTATTAGCTCTTGATAAGGTTAATACAGGTAAGTTAACTCTAGTGAGGAAGGAATGGTCATGGGATGAGCATCTAGCTCAGTGATGGCAAACCTATGACATGCGTGTCAAGGGTGACACCCCACAGCGCATGGGGTGACACACCAGTAATCACCAATACCTGACAAAAACTGAGTTTGTTTTACTCTTTTTTCATTTTTGTAATTATTTTATGTTCCTTTATATAATACATAGCACCACACATGATTGGACTCTATTTTTTGCTTAAATAAATATAAAGAATTCTTTCTCTTTTGTTTGGGAGATTGACGCACTAGCAGAATCAAATTAAGCATTTGCCTAAGTTTTGACACATGCAGCCCAAAAGGTTCGCCATCACTGATCTAACTATTCAGATAAGAAAACAGGTGCTAGTAAAGGGGAGGAGATTAAAGTGAAGGCCATCAGCTTGGAAAAAAATGAAATGCCCTTGTGTTCTGTACTAGCCTGGGTGGATGAATGTAGCTCTTACCTGTGCTCATACCAGGCCCCTGAGTAATCATGACAGAAATGGAGGGGGAGGGGCAGCCAGAACAAGAGCCTGCTTCTCTACTCTGCCTGCTAGGAAAATGGGTGGGGCTGAGTTTACACAGGTCTTGCCAAACTAAACTTGTGTAATTTTGAAACTCCAGGAAGAATACTACTTTTGTCTAGTAAAGCAGGTAAAGATAGGAACACCAATACTCTATCCAGAGTATGTTAAGTTCACCTAGCTTAATTCAGATGCTGACTCCTGTCTCACCTCAAGGGGTATTTCCACTACAGCTATCCACTACAATAAAGGAACTGAAACTGAGGCAAGGGAAAAGTTCTAGGAAGAGACCATTCCTTGCAGAAAGACAGCAGCATGCCATATCAGGCTCTTCATAAACACTTCTCCCCCTGCTAATGTAAAGGAACTTATAAGGGTGGTTCTGTGCATTCCACAGATGTAGAGAGCAGAGCACTGTAGTGGTTGGTTTATGTGTAGGAAGTCAGGATCCACTAAGGCCCAAGATTTTGTGGGAGCCCGTCGGGAGAACCAAGTTTTTCCCCAGAACATTGAGGCAGGAAATAATCCTCAGGGCTGGTGAAGTACAGGTAGGTGTAAGTACAAAGCTTCCACTAGTCAAGGAACAAGCCCTTCCTCAGATTTATTATTCTATTAGCACAATCCCATTCTTGTTCTCCACATTCATGCCACTTTTCTAATCCTTAACATATTCTACGTTTTGTACCAAAGCAAATGTGTAATTAATTGCAGCATTGTTTCCTTGCATGAAATCTGTGGTATTTAGATGCTGAATAGATTTTAGCTGCCCTATATTTAAGAATGATGGACAAGGCACTTGTAATCACAGCTCACAACTTCTTTACTCCAGTACTTAAGATATTGCATCATACAGAAACCTTATTCCACAAAGCCTGAGCTGCTAAGAGAGGCACTTTCCTTTCTGCCCTTTTCTCAGTAGTGGGGGAGGGGATAACTACTACTACTGGGCGGAACCAAGCATTAGTTGCATGAGGTGTGGCTGCTCTATAAAAATAAATAGTCCTGGCAAACAAGAGAAACACTGCAGGAATCCAAATTACAACGAAAGACACTTTATTTTGGAAGGTTTACAAGCAAACTGCGCACCTATAGCTACTCTTCTCCCTCCTCTTCATCCTCATATGAGTCAATGCCCACCTCTTCATAATCTTTCTCCAGGGCAGCCATGTCCTCCCGGGCCTCAGAGAACTCCCCTTCTTCCATGCCTTCCCCCACATACCAGTGGACAAAGGCCCGCTTGGCATACATCAGGTCGAACTTGTGGTCCAAGCGGGCCCACGCCTCCGCAATGGCAGTGGTGTTGCTCAGCATACACACTGCCCTCTGCACCTTGGCTAGGTCTCCCCCAGGAACCACTGTGGGGGGCTGGTAGTTGATGCCCACCTTGAAGCCTGTGGGACACCAGTCCACAAACTGGATGCTGCGCTTGGTCTTTATGGCGGCAATAGCAGCATTGACATCCTTGGGCACCACATCGCCGCGATACAAGAGACAGCAGGCCATATACTTGCCATGACGGGGGTCACATTTCACCATCTGGTTGGCTGGCTCAAAGCAAGAATTGGTGATCTCAGCGACTGAAAGCTGCTCATGGTAGGCCTTCTCCGCAGAGATGACTGGGGCGTAAGTGGCCAGAGGAAAGTGGATGCGAGGGTAAGGCACGAGGTTGGTCTGGAACTCTGTCAGGTCTACATTAAGAGCCCCATCAAAGCGCAGGGAGGCAGTGATGGAGGACACAATCTGGCTGATAAGGCGGTTGAGGTTGGTGTACGTTGGGCGCTCGATGTCCAGGTTCCTGCGGCAGATATCATAGATGGCTTCGTTGTCCACCATGAAAGCGCAATCTGAGTGCTCAAGGGTGGTGTGAGTGGTGAGGATGGAGTTGTAGGGCTCCACCACAGCTGTAGACACCTGTGGAGCTGGGTAGATGGCAAATTCTAGCTTGGATTTCTTGCCATAGTCAACAGAGAGTCGTTCCATCAGCAGGGAGGTGAAACCTGAGCCGGTGCCTCCTCCAAAACTGTGAAATACCAAGAATCCTTGGAGCCCTGTACATTGGTCAGCCTGTCGGAGACCCCAACAGAAATGATTGTTCAGTATCAGTCTGTTTCTGCCAATATGCAGTACAGTATGCTACTTAGCTAGTGGCTCTATCCTTCATCCACAAACTTTGAAACTTCAACTAAATTAAGTTTAATTAACCCACTTCTCTGAATTCCTGGAGGCAGCTTGTCTCAGGAAACCAGTCTGCCTACATAACATGCCTGCATTCACTGCCACATAGAGCTCTAGTCATACATTCTCCCTTACCTTTTAATCTTGAAGAACTGGCTGTTTTAGGATAGGAGCCAGCGAATACTACACCTTGCATTGTATTACACTTGTGGCTGTGAAATCTTGCAGTGGCCAGTATGCTGGGCGGGGCACGTTGCCACTGTCCCACTGCCTGGTTAGTGGTGGGATAAAGAAACTGCTTTGACAACAGCACTGCAATCCTCTCCATGCAAACTCCCCAAGAAAGGAAAAGGCTGGGCTGTTTTCTCCCAGACTGCATGAAGAGAAAGGTGAGGATCACACTCTCTCCTGCATATAACTAAAGATAAATTAATGATCTTTTTCTTTGTGCAGGGCTCCTAGGAAACAAGGAAGTAGTTTCATTTCAGATGTCTATGCAAAGTACAAGGATCACTACTCCTTTGTGACATGTGGCAGATGGAGAAAAGTAGTAATCCTGGGTGCTTCATCTCAGCCTGAGAGACAGTGGCAGGCAAATTTAATTGGGAGAACTTGTGCTAGGGTCTCAAATAGGCAAGGGTCTTACTGGAGTTGCTCAACTGTTGTAGCCATCAAGGGAAGGTGAGAAAAAGGGCTCTGAATTCATGCATGCTAGTACCTGCTCCTCCCCTATGCCTAGCCAGATGTCCCCCCCTCCCCAAGTTACTTGTAGCTCATTCTTATGCATTTTTACTAGGAAACGTGCCACAACCCTGTGCACACATGCTTGGAAAAAGCCCCACTGAATTACTGGAGCATACTTCCTAGCTAAAATATTTATAGCCCACATTGCGGTAAAAACTTGAGGCAACCTAACTACATAATTTACAACCATATAACAAACAAAAATTGACAGGATAAGGATGTTGCTCTGGGTCTAGGTCTACAGAACAGCAACCCATAGTTCCTGCCCTTAACCTAACCAGACCAACACCCTCAAAATAAGGGAATTCCTTATTGGTGAGCTCAGCATTCCAATGATGCAACACAAATTTTAGAGTAAGCTGGGGCCTTCTGGGCTACAGACGCCAAAGACGTGAGACTGCAGCTTGGAGGGACTGGGTTTTCATGTTGACTGTATTATAAATGTGGTGAAGCCTTCGACGCTGATTGGCTTAACTGATGTGGCTCAGCATATTCAGAGAAGAAAATCACTTTTGACAATTTGCTGGGATTGTAGCCTCATTCAGCTACATTCTGGTGAGTTTAGGACAGCAAAAAAAAAATACTGGGAATTACAAGGAGTCAAGAGCAAGCAAAAGAGGAATAAGTAGCATTGAGACAGACCTGAGAAACAAAGCAAAGGAGGAAACAGAACTCTAAGAGGAAGATTCTTGAGAAAAGGCCCAAGGTTTAAGGAAGACAGACTTGTGTCCTATTGAAGAATACTAGGTTTGGTGAAATGTTGGGTAGCTAAGGATCCTACCCTATCCAACTTCCCAGTGCAGCACCAAGGTAAGGGAACAAAAGTTCCCTTCCCTTGAGGAGGCCTCTGTGACTGCCTCCTTACTGCAGGATGGAGCACACACCCCATTTGATGGCTGCATCTGTGTTAGAAAGCTGGATAGGATTGGACCATAAGCAGCAATACAGAGGCAGCACGTACTTGAGAAAACAATGGGTGGTAGAGACCAAGTTGAAGAAAGGAGGAGCTGAGGAGAAAGCTGAGCAGAATTAAAGGCAGGAAGGGCTGGACACAATCAGCAGGAAGGAAGTGGGCAGGCAAGGTAGGGAGCAAAGGGAACTCAGCGTTGCTAGTTGAGACTGACAGATCAATTCTGCCATTTGGGTGCCTTCTGCCATTGTATCATTGACCTAGCTGTGTTAATGGGCCAAGAAACAGGGAGGTAATTTGTAGCCCCAAGTTGCACATTAGTTCAAATCTATCATTTGGCTGCTGACTTCTAGTTCAGCTTCTATCACAGTTGGATTTAATGAGGAAGCAGGTGTAGAATTTGGTGTGGTTGCCTCACATCCTGAAGAAACTTGCTACAGAGCTTAATTGCATCACTACATCCAGAATTGGCTCTCTAACTGAACTTTCACAACAGTCATCTTAAACCCTTGGCCACAGGCCCTCCCACTGCCTGCCCTGCCCTGCCCTCCCCTCCCCTCCCCCAAAAGCTGCCAGAACTCCTTTCCCCTCCTCTTTTAAGCCTTCCATCCCTCACTGTGATTTTACCAGCTTCCGGATCCTGTCCAACACCAAGTCGATGATCTCCTTGCCAATGGTGTAATGACCACGCGCATAGTTGTTGGCAGCATCTTCCTTGCCAGTGATCAGCTGCTCTGGATGGAAAAGCTGGCGGTAAGTGCCCGCACGAACCTCATCTGGAAAAGATTGAGGGGGTGGGATGGCAGGAGGAGATTTAGTCCAGTAGATCGTTTCTTCAGACTTAATATAGCAACAGGCTGAAGAACACAGGAACTTGCTTTGACAGACTGCCACTATATGATATGAGGGGGAGATGGCAGGCCAAGCTCCTCTCCTCCATAGCTTGCTTTGCTGCCAAATCCCATTGCTACAGACTCCACTCCATCACAATTCTATACTAGTCTAGACCTACCATTCTCAATGGGGGCTCCTTGGGAAGCCCTGGCACATTTGAAGGGGGCCACAGGATGAAAACTGTGAGAAGAGGATTTTATGTTAATCTATTAGTGTTGTATCCTTGTTTGTCTTAAGGAGAGCTAAGGGGCCACAGCAAAAAATGGTTGAAAATGGCTTCTCAAGATTGTCATCCAGAAAGATAGGGCGTAGCCCTCATGAAGCCAGTCTTGGCTCAAGATTTGCCATCTGCCAATCCCCAGTATACAGAGACTCCTTTGCTACTAAAAGGTGCAGGCTCCCACCCAGCGATTAGCTCTATTCTTCCATTACATGAATGGCATACAGAACTAAGCCCAAGCTGCACTGCAGAGCCAGCCAATGGAATGACCAGTGTTGTCCTCTAAACCAGGGGTCTCCAAACCCCAGCCCAAGGGACAAATTGACCCTCTGGAAGATTTTTATCTAGCCCTTGGCAGGTGCTGGGGCCATCCCACAGCAACCTACTGGAGGTGGATAAATACAGTGCAACCCAAGCAGCTGCTGGGGTTCTGTTCCAGAGCCCCCCACAGATACCAAGGTCACCATTTAAATGCCTTTATATATGATGCGGCCCTCGTGCTGAAAAGACCCCTCGTGCTGGAGACCCCTGCGCTAAACAGTGTAAGGTCAGACCCTGCTGCAGCAAACACTCTCACCAATCACAGTGGGTTCCAAGTCCACAAAGACAGCCCGCGGCACATGCTTTCCGGCTCCAGTTTCACAGAAGAAGGTAGTGAAGGAGTCATCTCCACCTCCAATGGTCTTCTCACTTGGCATCTGCCCATCTGGCTGAATCCCATGTTCCAGGCAGTACAACTCCCAGCAGGTGTTGCCCATCTGCACGCCGGCCTGGCCGACATGGACTGAGATACATTCACGCTGGAGAGAAAAGAAAGCTATGAGCCTTCTCTGGCAAAGGGGGGTCAAAACAGTGGCATAATCAAGAATTACAGGCAATGGTGGAGCAAACACGTATCAGCTTGTGCATATCTGTAAGTGGAAGAGCTTTATTAGAGCCATTGATTCAACCAAATAGCACTTGTGAATCATCAGCAACAGCCAGCTTTTGGGGCATGTGTGTCAGAAGCACACAGACGTATTTCACAGTGGCACCCAGTGTGTCTTATGTTACATTTACAAGCCAGACTGTCATACACTCACCTGTCAGTGTGAGTTTGCCTCTGTATTTTACTGAGCTTGAGAGCAGAAAATAGCAGCATGGAGTAAGCAGTGCAGACCTGATTATGCCAAAGCCAGGTCCACAAGCACATGTGTACACACACGGGGGTACATATAACACGGGAAGCCGCCTAGTCCCATGTCAGACCACTGGTTTACCTAGCTCCATATTGCCTACACTTACTGCCAGTGGCTCTCCAAGGTTTCAGATATGGTCCTTCTCTCCCAGTTCTACCTGGAGATGCCAGGAATTGAACCCAGAGCCTTCTGCATCCAAAGCATTTGTTCTGTCATTGAGCTACAGCCCCTCACTTGTGCTGCAGATAGGCCACCTACCCTCCAAGTAACTACAGGATGGGCTAGCTAGCACCATCACTGAATCCACTCTTTACTGTTATGTATGCACTTGACCTATGCATTATATATCAGGAAGCTTCAGCTATCCCCTGTATTCACATTGGCAATTTCAGAATCTGATATGGAAATGAGCAAAACTGCTATAGACTAAGGCATTTATTACAGAGGCCACAGCTGAGGGACCCTAAACAGCTATTTTATGCACATCCACTATTCATAATTTATGCTTAAACAGCAATTCCCCCACATGCTGCAGTCAACAAAAATGTACGCAGACCTCTTCAGCATAGTCCTCTCACCTCCTGTATACAGGATTACACATTTATTATTATTAACATCCCTCATCCACACCCCAGCACCACACAGGCTAGCTAAGCACGTCAGGGCAAGACACAAACATTCCTTCTCCCTGCCCCCAAGGCTAGGATGGCAACAATCCACACGCAGGTCATGTCATGACTCCTCTCAGCATGGCAGCCAAGATAGTAGTCCAATACTGTGTTAGTAGACAGTAATAGGCTGCAGAGCAAAATGTTCACTGCATCACAGTTGGATCCAAATGCTTAGAGGGCATTTGTCAACCTCCTATCTATCAAGACCAGCCCAGATCCGAGAGGGGGAGAAACAAGGAGGAAGGCCAGAGAATGACTGAGCATTGCCCACAGTCTCCATGTAAAGATCTGGAACTCCAAAGCCCTTTCCAGACTGCCACCTAATGCCTGGGCCTAGGACAGGGGAAAGTATTGTTCTAGCAAGCCAACCTGCCAGTGGCATTGACTGCACAGCAAGGTTGCAGCAGAGTTCCTAGGAGAGGCAAAACATCAGGCTTTGCAGGAGCCTGAGCTCCTGTATAAAGTGGCCCCCTCAGCTTCAGAGCCATTTGCAGCTCAGAGAGCAAAGCTTCCAAGCCACAAATGGCTCTGAAGGGGAGTGGGGCGCTTTATACAGGAGCACAGGCTCCTGCAAAACCTAGTGTTTTGCCTCCCCTAGGAACGCTACTGCAACCTTGCTGTGAGGGCACATGAAGCCATATTGTAGAGAGGAGTGACCAAACCAACAACAGGCTAAGCAAAACAGACACACACACACTCCCAAACAGCACAAACCTGTCAGCCAAATGAGCAAAGTGGTGCTCAGTGGGTCACAAAACCATAATTAGGTCAGGGGAGGGGAAGGATAGCTTGTTGACAGAGTCACTCGGCCCATGGAGAGCAAGCTTCTTGCCGCAACAGTCTGATCCACTGCCAGCATGCAAGTCAGCTGCTGAATGGGTCTGGGCAGATACAACATTGCACTTTAAATCAGAGCTGTCACCGTCCTCTGTAGCACCAAGACATTACCCATATCCATTCCAGGGAGAAGAAACAGATGGCTGCTCAAAGTGGCAGGCTTGAGAAGTCTAAGATTTAAAAAGCAGGAGAGCTACATGCCATGAAGGGGAAGGGGGGAGCTAATAGAGGAGTATATGTGACCTGCCTAACAACAGGCTCCAACATTAACACTAAAGTCTAGCTGTAACAGAGGCAGAGGCGGATCTACAGGGAGGGCAAAGCTCTAGGTGTTGCAAGAAGGCTTACCCTGTCATGTAAATCCCTCCTCTCCCTTGCTGCTGTAGCCAGTAAGCAACACCAAGATGTTGCTTTTCCCTGTGAGGATTGGCTAAAACGGTGCAGGAGAGGAGTGATGTCCACTGCAAGGTAAGGCTTCTTGCAAAACGTAGAGCTTTGCCCTCCCTTAGATCTGCCTCTGAACAGAGGCACTGTCTAAAGGCCCAATCCTAACCAACTTTCAGCAATGATGCAGCCATGCCAACAAGGCATGCATTGCATCCTGCAGTGGAGGCAGTCACAGAGGCCTCCTTAAGGTAAGGGAATGTTTGTTCCCCTACCTTGAGGCTGCAGTGCAGCTGTACTAGCTCTCCAAATGTCGATACAATGCAAAAACTGATTTTCAAAAATGCCCCTTTACATGGAAAGTTAAGGGTGTGTGATCATGCTCAAACCCCCCTCCATGCCAAGTAGAAGGGTGCTAGGCTTACTTCTCTCCCATCAACACCTGGTTTTCTGGGAGGGGGGGCACATTTTTATTTGACAAAACATTCAATCTTGTCAGCCTTCCCTCTGCTACTGAAGTACTACAGCTCTCAGTGAGATCTAGGCCTAAGAGCACCTCTGTGAACATATCAATCATGAGACCCCAATATAGAATCTCTCATCAGGCCTGTATTCATTGATGGTGGGAGAAGCCAAGCCCTACTTCACTGACAATGGGCCTTGCTACCAGAAGAAAGAAAAGTATACGTGTCCCCAGTATACTCTGGCTGCACTCCAGGGCTCCTTTTAGAAAGAGCACAAGTGGAGCCACCAGACAAGTGAGCATACATCAGCAGAACGACTCACGTAAGCACTGCCACAGAGGAGCACCTGTGTTGAGACAAGAATGGCCCAGCACCCTCTCTCCCAACACACCAATGCTATGGAGTCTTGATGAGAGTTCTACTGGCTGTAGAGCCTTTGTCCAGCCCCCCTTCCTCATCAGTTCACCAACTCATTCAAGGTAAACCTCAAGAAGGAGTTTTTCCAGACTGCCTGTAATCTGTGCACACTTTACCCCCACAGTACAGGTGAGAGCAACTGCCTTGAGAGCAATCCTGCCATGGTTGCATGCAGCAAAGGCTCAACCCCACACTCAGCTCTTACAGTGTAATAAGAATAAGGTATAGGCACTTGAAATTGGAGTTTCGATTCTGAAACTTTGCCAATTTCTAAAGAATAATTTGAAAGATAACATAACTTGTTAAACAAACAGATAAACCAGACCCTTGTGACATCTTAAAGACCTGGTTTTGCTCCTGCAGACAACATGGCTACCCTTAGAAGCGGTTACTTTTTAAAGCCCATCATCTGTGGAGTCAAGTCCATGGAGATCTCCTTCTGAGTCAGCATCTTAATGCATTTTCACTGTCACCCACCAGAAGCAAAATAGCCTCAAAAATGTGACTTCTTAACACTTCCTTCACTACATTGAAACACATGCAAAAAGCAGCACAGACGTATTTTTTTAAATAATAATATTTCCATTAGGCTTCTACAGCCTCCTGAACTCAACACTTTTTACATTTTGCTTTGTCCAAAACCCCAACAACATCCCAGTTTGACAGTGTAGAAAAACACAACTTTATGAGGATACAAATTCAAACTTCTGCTGTCAAATCAAGAACTAACATCTACAATGTAGCAGCTAAGGTCAAGTTACATGCTTTATGTTGAATGAGTGAATAGTAGCTTTGGGTTGGAGGCAATCTGGATCGAGACAGCAGCAGGGACAAAAGGTTAATGCGTCCTTCTCCATACACCTTGGCCTCAATCCTGATTAACACCCCACAGCTCCCATTAATGCGAACAAGTAGAACTACCAAGTCCTATGTTCAAGTTTTGCCCCCTTCATAAATTCACTAGGTGACCTCAGGCAAACTACACTCTCAGCCTCGGCTCCTAATATGGGAATATTGACACAGGACTGTTAAAGGATCACTAGACAATGTAAGCAGCACTGGACACTTTGAACTATGTCTTCATTATTGGAACACATATTAATTTGTTAATATTGATTTTAGCTCTCCTCTCTTCCTAAATGCAGCAGTGTATGCACATTTGCCATTTCCCACCCAAAGCTTAGTTTGAAACCAAACAAGCCAACTAGGTGAGATCGGGTGAACTAAGCTCCTCCCTTTAACTGTTATGTTAGCTAGATGTGCCAAGCAGAAATGCCGCCACCCCCACTCCCTGCAGCTGGGGCTCCACTCCAAACGCCATCTAATCACCCACGCAAAGAACTTAGTTTCCAAGATGAGAAACTTCCAAGATGTGTGTGTGTACTTCCAAAGCCTGCCTGGCAATCAGGGGCAATTGCAGGCTTGATTGCAAGTTGATTTCAAGCTCCACAAGCAGAGAAAGGCTCCTGCATAGGCTCAAAGCCACGCGAGCTCCAGCGCACCACGCCGGGCTGAGCGCTTATATACTGATGCTGCTGAGCAACACAGACCAGGGCTGGGGATAGGCGTCTTCAGATGGCTCAGATATATGTTCCCTTCCCTTGGAGGGGCACATTGTTCCTGCCTCCACCGTTCCAAGGCAAGGCAGAAGCCCAGCGCGCAGCTAGGTCAAGGCAGGGTCAGAGCTCGCTGTACTGCAGGCTCCTGCTCAGGAGGGCGCCCTGAACTTGAGTCACTGACTCAGCGGCAGCCAAGGAACAGGACCGACGCCTGGTTGGTTAGTGGAGCAGCGGCGCCTCAGGGCAGGGAGTGCGTGGCCGGCGGGGAAAGTGCGCCACGGCTTGGAACTAGGGCGGCCACTCCCGAGGTGCGCCAACGACAGAGGACGTTCCCGCACGTGACGCCGACCTCGGGTTTCTCGCACTTCCCCGCTTGACGTCCCCATTAAACTGCGCTCGCTGTTTAAAATGGCTCGCTTCCGCTTTAGACACAGGAATACTCCCAAGAGGCAGCTGCATTCACAAGTGACGCACGTCAGTCGAAAAAAAGCGTGGCGTCACTTCTGAAAACGCCTCGACCTCGGAGAAACCAGCTCCCGGAGCTGGCAAAACGAGTCTAGCCGCTGGAAAGCGCTGGCACCCCTTTCGGCAACGCTTGCCCCGGGGACGGGGGTGGGGAAGAAGGTGGCGGCAGTAGACGCCCGAGCTGGACGAGTGAATGAGCAGGAGGCGGCACGCTAAATATAGGACTCCCGCCCCCAAAGTGCGAAGATTCCCCCGAGATGATGAGACGGGAGATGCGATTACCTACTTTGGAGTGGAGCCCAGCCGCCGGCCCAGCTATTTCCAGCCCTGGGATTTGGCTGCAAGCGGGCCGGCGGGACACAGAGAGGCTCCCAAGTCCCGATCTCTCTTCCTACCACCTGCCTATTAATAACCTCTCGCCCCCACAGTCAGTGGGCGATGATAATGGGTGCCACGAGTGGGAGGAAAAGAACACCGGTCTCGGCGGCTGCACGGCGCCTTAGAAGCCTCCCGTCTCCCTCGAAAGTGCCCGCCCCAACTTCTTCCGAGCGCTCTCGCTCTCCCTCCGCCAGTGCAGGCTCATGTCAGCTGCCCCTGTTCGTCGCGCCAACCAACATGGCTACAGGGAACCCACTGGCAGATCGAGCGCGCACAGCAGATCTGGGCAAGCGGCCAGCCACCGTCAGGAGCAAAGACCAAGCCTGCCTGATCCTGCCTTGAAGGTGCGCCATTCTCCCCCCCCCTCCCCACGTGCGCCACGCACAAGCCCCGCGGGCACCCGCTGCCAGATAGTTTCCGCGTTCTGCAGTGAGGCTTTCGCCTCGGGAGCCTCACGGCCAACGAGTTTCTTTTGACAGACCTGACTGCACCCCCACCACGTTCTCGGGGGAGGACTGAAAATCGGCTCCCCAAGGTCACGAGGCGCACGGCCAGGCAGCACCCGCAGAAGTCAAAGCGCAAGAGGAAGAGGAGCGAAGAAGCCCACACCGGCACGGGCCAGCAGCGACTCCAGGAACCTGCCACGGAACACGCCAGGCAATGCGCGAACGCACGCAGTGCCAGTCCGGAGAGGGACGCTACAGGAGTCGCTCTCCGCAGCCTTAAAGCCAGCTGTTTACTCGTATAAGTAGCCAGAGGCCGCAGTGCGGTCCCTAGCTTAGCCCCCGCATCCAGTGCCAGTGCCGTGCCCTCACCATGGTGTCGAGCGGCGAGGCCGAGATCTCACGCTGAGTCGGTGCGACGAAGTCTCCGTGAGAAGCAGCTGCGCCTGCTTGCTAGCACCCCTGCCGCATTGGCTTTATAAAGGAGGGGGCGGGGCGTCCACGGGAGAAGGGTGGGGCCTGATGGGTGGCCCCGCCCCAATCGCTGTTTACGGGAGGAGACACGACTCCGGAAGGAGGGAGGGAGGTGGGTGAAGGATTTCGAAGGTGGCCACTCTAAAATCCCAACTCATAGTGCTGATTCATTGCCAGGCAAGGCAGATGCAAGCAGGAATGAGAACACAGAGGGGTAGGCAGTACTAGATAGAGAGCGCAGAGCCAAAGTGGGGGCTTCTGTACAGTACTGCTGTACTGTAATTGTGTAAGAAGACATTTAGGGCAGTGGTTCTCAAGCCTTTTAGCACTGAAACCCACTTTTTAGAATGACAATCTGTCCTGGACCCACCGGAAGTGTTGTCATGGCCAGAAGTGCCATCATTGTGACACCAGAGTCTGCTGCTTTCCTGAGAATGCAGCAATAAGTTGGATTCTTTCTCAGCCATTTTCCAATAGCAAACTGAGTCAGAAGGGAAAAAAAGCCTATTTACAACCTTGACACAAGCAAAACAGCCACACAGCCCTCCTCCTTTCCAGCATCCCATCTTCCCATATTTTCAATATGGTTGCCCTAGGTGCTTTGCAACCCACCTGAAATTGGCTTGTGACCAGTAATGGCATCTAAATTATTTAGCAACAGGTACTCACTTTTGATTGGCACTTGTGTCGGGGCCCACCCATCGGAAGTGAGGTCATAGCCAGAACCCAGGAACCGCTGCGCCTCTTCGGTAGGCCGCATGGCGGCCCGGGAGTCCCGGGCCTTCCCTGGGGCCACCACGCGGGCTACCGATTCCCCCCCCCAGGAACCGCTGCGCCTCCTCAGGAGGGAGCCCCAGGCAGCCTACCTGCTCATGCTGCTGCTGCCGTCGGTCTCCCTTGCTCCGCTGCCTGCCTGCCTGGCTCTGAGAACGTGCAGGCAACTCAAACGTGCAGGCAATTCAAACGTTGCAGCGGGTGGAGTGGAGCGCCGATGGAGTCGACGAGTGGGCAGGCGAATGGGCGGGGCCAGCCCTAATCCTAGGAATGGGTACTCGCGTACCCGCTACATGACATATCTGCTTGTGACCCACTGGTGTGTCCTAACCCACAGTTTGGGAACCATTGATTTAGGGAAATGCAGCCCTAGCAAAGAGAGCTTGCAGCAAGCATTATCTCTTCTGTATAACAATTACAGCTGGAACTCATATTTTCCTGTGGTCCAGGTGCTAGGATGTCCATAAAGGACAGAGTTTCAATTTTTAGCAGCCAAAGATGAAAGTGTTTCTATCAGGACAGCTCCCTGCCGAGAAAGGCATGTTGATTTCTGCCTGTTTTAATAGCACAAAGCTTCTGCCTACTAAAAAGGCAGCCATCCTAGCATGCATCCAAGCCTCACCAGTTTCCTAATCCATACAAACAAGTCTATTCTGACCCACCTTCCAACCTCCATATACCTGTGTCAGGAAGGGAAGGTAGCAAAGTTCCAAAAGAAAGGGTCCCAGAAGGGGGCTGTTTGCACACTATGGGTCCCTCTCTGTGGGTTGAAACTGGCATTTCTGGAGCTATGTATGCTCCCTAATATAGCTGCCTCTGTCTTTGGGGAAACTGGACAATGATCCACAGCAGGCGTGTATCTTACCTGTGGCCCCGGATGGCATGAGCCATGGGGCGCCGGGCAGCAGTGGGGCGCCATTGCGCGCGGTCCAGGAGAGACCATGCGGTTTTCGGCCCTCCCGCCTGCCCACACTTCCCTTACACTCGGAAATGGAGCGTTCTGGGGTAAGGGAGGCGTGTCTGAGAAATGCGCAGGGGCGGGGCGACATGGGGGTGGTGGTTTCAGCACCAGCCATGGGGCGCACTCGGGCCTCCATGCGTGCCTGATTCATAGTATTGATTTAGGAGTGTAATGGGGGACTAGCTACCAGGTAGAGCTGCATTCCTCCTGCATGACAGGCTGGGAGAAGACATGCTGGAAAGAGGTGTGGGAAAGTCCTGGCTTGGTGGTACTGCCTATGCATACAGAAGACAAAAGAGCAGTGTGTAATGGAAAGGAAAAGCTGTGAGGAGAGAACACCTGGAAGAAGTGGCCAAACAGCAGGATTCACCTGTGAGCAGTTGGTGTGCCAGGTATACCTTGCCCCAGGGGCAGCTGCAATCCTTCTTAGCCTCACTTCTTTGTGGGCGCCTGAATTCAGTGGGATTTGCTTCTGAGTGAACATCACCATGGGCCAATGCATCAATCATACTGTGGGCATGCCGCAGGCACCAACCTCTGCAGTGTGGCTGGGACAGAAGGAGACCTGGTTCAGTGCCAGCAACACTGTCATGACATCTGCTGGGAGAGAGCACAGAAATCAGAATGTGACTAGAGGCTGCATTTCCCATACAATGCAGCAATGAGAGCAGAAAACTAGAAACAACTCCAGACTGTCTGAGCAAGCTACAGAAGTGCCCCACAGCCAAGGACTAGGCCTTGAGACCTTGGAAGCAGATAAGGTGAGCGTGGGGACCAACCTATTCTGACCCGGATCCCAAGGCAACACCCTTCACTGGCACCTCTACTCCGGAATGCTGCCTGTAGAGATGACAGGCCTAGGCAGGAGGGCTGGGTCTCTTGTGCATTTCCAGCTGCACCTGCCAGGACAGGTAGCACTTCCTTGGGGCAAGGTCTCTGTGGGAAATGCTCTTGCTGAGGAACCACTGCCAACTTTGCAGGCGACTTCATTTCTCATAAGAAAGGGCTGAACTCAGATACCAGCAATATCAGGAAATCTTGGACTTCCAAATGCTAATAGCACTTGTGACATTACAAGTCAGAGCCTCCAATGTGGAAAACCAGAGGCGTAACTAGACAAAAAAAAAAAAAAGGCCTGGGGTAAGCAAGTATATGCTGCATCCCTGAGCAATGGGTGGAACCTCCATGCAACCTGGAAAACTTCAGAAAACTGCCTGCAGAGCACTTCAAACTCAGCGGTTTTGCTGTTCAATAGTAAGGGAAGCTATCTTTACTTTTCAATATTTTTAAAGTGGATCTGCAGGAAAATTGCTCCCCTCCTTGGTTTCCCACAGAGACCTTGCCCCAAGGAAGTGCTACCTATCCTAGCAGGTCGCTCCTCAGGCTCCATCCTTGTTATGTCTCAGTGGAAAACCATTGGGCAGAAGATGTAAGAGCCATTGTTCTGCTGAACAATGTTTATCTTTTGATAAATTCAGAACCTAGCAATATTTTCTAGCCATAACATGCTATGCGGGGCCCAGAAACCATCTGTCTGCCTCCCAACATCCCTGAGTTCTCACCAGTTCTGTTGCTATTGGAGGCAGCAGGGACTTGACCACAAACCAAGGGGGTTAATTGTACCGATGTGGATTGGACAAGTCAATCCTCCAGTCCTCATTACCATTATCTGTGGCAAAGGCCCACTCTCCCAGGCCATGGGAATGTCTTTGTTTCCCACCTGCTTGCAGCCTGATCACCCCTGCAACAGCTCTACTCCTCTGTCATTCATTGAATTTTAGCCAATTAAGCACCAATTGAGTGAGCACTTCCCCATATAGCCTTGCACTAACTTACAGTAGCCCCCCCCCATGCCTTCATACCAACTTGCCAGCACTTTGTAAGTTTTGCCTTGTTTGCTTTGCTTTGGAATAAAGAGCTTACCTCCTCAGCTGTGGAGTGGACTGGACTGGCTCTTTCCACAGATCCCAAAGAACCCCCAGCAAGAGCTGCTATGCATTGAGTAATGGCAACCCAGTGGATGACAGGACCAGACTGAAAGCAGGTCCAAAGGAACAATTTGCACCAGATCCCTAGCAGCAGTTGCTCGTTGCCCTGATGCCAGAGGTGCCTCTTTTTTCTTTTCAAACAGATTCTTGTTATCCTGTGCCTTTTAGCAGATGCTGTTAAAGGCACAGGAGCAGGGTGAAAAAGGACCATTTGTAGCAACCATTTGCTACAGTTCCAAGGCACCCGTATCATTTTGGCAATGTCTGTATTTACACTTCTGTCAGAAATAGCAAAGTAGGATAGGCATTAGTTATAAAAGAAAGGGGAAAGGAGGGAGGTGGTAGAAAGAGATGCAGCAGCCCAGGAACTAGAGCGAACTGGTGAAGGATAGCAGTACAGCCAAGTGCCCAAGTGACATCAGATTATCTAGACAGGAACTGCTACAGAGACCATGCAGAGAAGCTTTTGCAGATCTTCCCTTTGATAGGAAGGATGGCTTCATCCTCATATTTCAGGCCTCTCACCACAAACACCAGATCCCTCACGGATAAAGCCTCAACCCAAGAACAGCCTAGCGATGAGGCCAGCTACAATGCTTGCTTCAAACTGCAAATTGCGGGGAGGGGGGGGGAGAGAATGAACCTGACAAGGTGTGCCCGGCACCCCACATTGCTGCTCCAAGCAGCTCTCCAGTCTCCTTCCCACTCCCGGGGAGCAAGCTGGAAGAGGATGGGGCAGCTGCAGCCCACCTGTTCTTCAGCACCACTGAAGTGGGAAGGGAAAAAAGCTACCAGTACTGCTGCCTCCTTGCCCAAAGGTTACAGGGGGTCAATTGTACCCATGTCCAGGGTCAAAAAGGAGGCCCAGAAGCAAAGGAAGGGGCCCAAAAATTTCTTGGGATCTTACATTTTCCTATCTCATCAGAGCCCACAAGGGAAAGGTTGCAGGAGGTACCCCATACCTGGGCCCAGGGTCAAAACGCACACCTGGGAACCAAAAGAGGAGAGCCAGAAATTTTCTAGAATCTCAGAAAGTATTTGCTGAAGGCTAGTATCTACATTTTGTGTAAAATAGTTTTAACTTGTATATATTGTAATTTGTGGAAATTGTGATCCAGTAGAGAAGGAAAGGGGCCTAAAAGAAGCTTTGTAACCCACCCCTCCAAAAGGGGCCCAAGAGAAACATTGTACTCCCTGATGAAATTCCTCCCAGAGGCCCTGGAGCACAGCAATCCAGAGGCTGCTCTTGCTGCCTTACTTTCCAGGCTGGGGCCACCTCCTTCCTTTTGCTCCCAGCATCCTCGTAAGACCAACACAATAAAGCAGCATTGGAGTATCAAGGCTGGTGTCACCTGGCCCCCCTTCTCCTCACCCACCAGGCTGCTTTCCTAGCAGGTGGGAAGGAGAGGTGGCAAGATATTTTTTTTTGGGGGGGGGTAAGGATAGCAGAGTCTAGAACATATGCAGTTGCATTATCTTGCATTGGACTATTGGCCCAGTGGTTCCCCAAGGCTTCAGGCTCAAGTCTTTTAATGCTAGGGGTTGAACCTAGGATTATCTGTGTGCAAAACATGTGCTCTGTCACTGCTGGGGCCCCTCCCTGGGTTTTTTTTTTGTATGGACATGGGGGACACAGTAAACATACCAGACCTCCGTTCTTGAAAGCAGATTTTCAAGAAAGCCATAACCAATGACACCTGGAGAGGAAACAAGATTAATACATGAATTTAAGCCACAATCCTATGCACACTTTCCTGGAAGTAAATCCTATATATCAATGAGAATTACTTCAGAGTAAAGATGGCTAGGATTACATTGTACTGTATATCCATTTAAGATTTAAAATGTACATACCAGAGAGAACAGTGGAAAAAGATGCCAAAAAAATGTTGCCCATCATTCATGCAGCTGCCATAAGGCAAACAGAGATGAAGGTAGCCCTGAGCTGCAGTTTTGAAGCCACGCAGGAGCTATGTTCATTCCATATGTGGGTGGTGCTCTACCAGCCTTGGGCTTAGCACCTGTTTTTTCTGTTTTCCTTTACGTTATGGAAAGTCTGCTTTTTTCAGCCTCTGAAATTGTTGCCTAGGTAATGCTGTGGTGAAGATAATTGCAGGGAAGCAGCACAATTTAAGAGGAAGATTTGCAGCTCCATTCCTCAGGACCTGCAGACTTTTGCTGTGGCTCTGCTTCGCCCCTGTTGCCATCAGTGGCAAGTTCTGTACCCTCCACACTCATTTCCCTTTTCAGTGTATGTTGCTCCCTGAAGATCAAGGAAGTTGCCTTGCCGCCAGTTGCCCAGGAATATTTCACAACCAGCAAGGAGGCTGTGGAGGGGATAGGAGGGGAAAAGCAAGATTTCTACATTTGGATATATAGGGCCTTCCCTGTTTTGATACAGGCTGCAATCTTATGCACACTTTCCTGGGAGTAAGCCCATAGGAGACAATGGGACTTACTTCTGAGTAGACATATAGGATTGCGCTCACAGTCCAACCAAATGCCTGTGCATATTTACTCACAGGTAAATCCCACTGAATTCAGGTAATGGGCCCACAGAATTGCAATTTTTACTGTTTCATTTTCTTGCCCCAAGGAGCAGAAAAGCAACACAGCAGTTTAATGAACTTGTGCAACATGTTCTTGTCCCAGTTTTTTTCATAAAATGACCTCAAGGCAGCTCACAATCAAACACTGGACAGAAATCAGTATAAACACCAATGTATTAATAGTCCACAAACAAAAGAAAACCAAGCAACAATCATGTAAAAGATGGATCAAATGCTCAGAAAAATAAGACAGTTTGCTTGGTGAGGGATTGATAGATGAGCAGGGGGCAGGTGAATGTTTCTGGGAAAGGTGTTATTTATGCTATGTAAGTTAATTAGGAGTCAGTTACTGAGCACATTGAGACTAAATCCTATCCAACTTTCCAGCCCTGATGTAGCTGTGCTAATGGGGCATGCACTGCATCCTGTGGTGTGAGGATAGTTACAGAGCCCTCCTTAATGTAAGGGAACGTTTCTTCCCTTGCCTTGAGGCTGTGTTGCAGCTGCATTGGTGCTAAAGAATTGGATAGGATTGGGCCCTAAGGCTGCAACCTTACACACATTTACCTGGGAGTGGAGTTCACTGAATATAGTGGGACTTACTTCTGAGTAAACATGAATAGGCTTGCTCAATTACTAAGGGCTTAGATTGTTGTCCTAAGCAATTCAGTTTGAATGTTTCCCCTCCTTGCTGCATAACTCAAGAGCAAGTATGCCCTGTTAGTCCTTTTAAACGAACAAGGCAAACAAACAAAATGATGAACATCAGCAAGGTTACCTCCTCCCTCTGCAGTGATGACACATCATCTTGCAAGCCCTTCCTTAATTTTTTTTCTTTAAGGCTATATGTTTTTCACTCTCCAGTACCATCCTGCATATTTCCTCTAAGGCTGCAGCACAATGCTGTATGCATTTACTCTGGAGTTAATTCAGAGTATTGAATTCAGCAGCCTAAGTAGATCATCAGTCCTACCATTGGGCTGCAATTGTTTTTTGTTTTGCTTTAAAAAGCAGTGAGCACAAGCACAATAGCCTTCTGCAGCAAGGGGGGGAGAACTTGCATTTTAGGATTTGTGCCACTTAATGCTACATGGGTTTGAGGGTGCACAGGACAGGCCCTTAGAAGTTAAAGCATTTAGTTGTAATTAGCTCAAGCCCCTTCAAAGCAGCCTGATCCTACAGATCTTTAAGTGTCCCTGGAATCTTAGCAGTGATGTCATGCAGGGGGTACGCGAGTACCGGTTTCTAGGATTACAGCTGGCCCCGCCCATTCGCCCGCCCACTCGTTGACTCCGCCCTCTGCAACGTTTGAATTTCCTGCATGTTTGAGTTGCCTGCATGTTCTCAGAGCCAGGCAGGCAGGCAGGCAGCGAGCGGAGCCTTTCCTTTCCTTGCCACTGAAAAATGAGTTGCTCTGGGGTTTTAACATGATGCCAGGCCTCCTTAACATGTTCTGGGGGTGCTGTGGAATACTGTTGCAACTGTTGGGTCAGTTTAAAATCATCTGAGGCCTCAAAAAGGGCTTTTTTCATGTCACTTCCTGCCACGACATCACTTCTGGCTTATGACATCACTTCCGGTGGGCGGGTCCCGACATGTGCCAATCAAAAGTGAGTACCTGTTCTTAAATCCTTTAGATGACACCCCTGATCTTAGCCTTGCACAGCCTAAGCCTAAGCCCAAGCAGTAATATGCCTCAGCCCACTGAAGTCCTGCCTAGGACTGCACGTTGGTCCCAACAAACTTTAGCTAGATTTGGACCAAAGGTGTTCTTTTCTGAAAATACTTGTAATAGCAATCTACTGCAGTGAAAATTCAGTTACGATACCAGCTTGTGATGATGGAGCGTGAGGGCTCTCAGGCAGCTTCAGTTTGTCCTTCATAATACAGCTTCACCAGCCACTATTCCAAGCACAAGATCTGTATTATAGGGCAGAGGAACAAAATAACCCTAGCAACTGCATATATTAATTAATTTATATTTTTGTAAGACAACACAAAGCTCATGTAAAAGGGCTATTTTTAAATAAACAAAAGGTTTGAATTTTAAGAGGCAACCTTGTGCTAAAGCCACAGGAGGTCAGGGTTTAGGTTATCTGTAAACACTTTTTCAGTGAACCAGAACTGACTTTATCCCAAATCCTTCCCCATCCCCTTTTCAGATTATGATAGTCTTGACTGATCTATAACGCTACCAGATGTTACAACTGATTTCCTATATCCTAATTGCTAACAGAATTGAAGGTTCATTCATGTCCAGAGCACCTGTTCCTGACTACAACTCCCAGCATGCCATCTTAGCTTGTTGCTGTTTCCCTGAATGTTTGAGACACACAATAGCCACAATTCCTTAAAGAGAAGCTATCATTTCACACATCTCAGGAAGGATACCGAAAAGTAGGGCAAGGACAAAATGATTAGAGATATTTGAACTGCTTCCCTATAAAAAATGGGTAACAGTGATTGTGGCTTTTACCTTGTAAAACAAACTACAGAGATAAATAAAAACATGCATAGTGCATTGAACAAAACAAACATTTTTTCTCCTTTACATAATAGCAGGAACCCAATTGTAGGAACTTAACACATAGCAGCCAAAAAGAATCAATCCTAACCTGGAGTTAGGCCGGCACAGTTAAGCCAGCAATGTTTGGCTGGCACAAGGGCCACTGTAAAGTGCGTTTGGACTACTCTTGGAGTCAGGGAGGATGTCGCACGTCTGTGTGTTGGCCTCTCTGACTCCAAGAGTAGTCCAAACAAACTTTACAGTGGCCCTTGTGCTGGCCTAACTCCAGGTGTATTGGAAAAGGCAGGAGATAATAAATAAGTGCAAAGTAATGCACACTGGGGCAAAAAATCAAAAATTCACATATAGATTAATGGGTTCTGAGCTGTCAGTGACAGACCAGGAGAGAGATCTTGGGGTGTTAGTGGACAGCTCAATGAAAATGTCAACCCAGTGTGCAGCGGCAGTGAAGAAGGCAAATTCCATGTTAGGGATAATTAGAAAAGGGATTGAGAATAAAACAGCCATTATTGTATTCAGTCATGTCATGTAGTGGGTATGCGGGGGTATGCGAGTACCCGTTCCTAGGATTAGGGCTGGCCCCGCCCATTTGCCCGCCCACTTGTCAACTCCGTTGGCGCTCCGCTCCACCCCCTGCAACATTTGAATTGCCTGCACGTTTGAGTTGCCTGCATGTTCTCAGAGCCAGGCAGGCAGGCAGGCAGCGGAGCGAAGGAGACTGACGGCAACAGCAGCGTGAGCAGGTAGGCTGCCTGGGGCTCCCTCCCGAGGAGGCGCAGCGGTTCCTGGGGGGGGGAAATCGGTAGCCCGCGTGGCGGCCCTGGGGAAGGCCCAGGACTCCTGGACCTTCTCCCGGGCCGCCGCGCGGCCTACTGAGGAGGCGCGGCGGTTCCTGGGTTCTGGCTATGACCTCACTTCCGGTCGGAGGGCCCTGACTCAAGTGCCAATCAAAAGTGAGTATCTGTTGCTAAATCATTTAGATGCCATTACTGATTGTATTGCCGTTGTACAAGGCGATGGTAAGGCCATACCTAGAGTACTGTGTACAGTTTTGGTCTCCACATCTCAAAAAGGACATAGTGGAATTAGAAAAAGTACAGAAAAGAGCTACTAAAATGATTATTGGGCTGGGGCACCTCCCTTATGAGGAAAGGTTACAGCGTTTGGGGCTCTTCAGTCTAGAAACAAGGCGCCTGAGGGGGGGCATGATTGAGACATACAAAATTATGCGCGGAGTGGTTAGAGTAGACAAAGGGAATCTTTTTTCCCTCTCACGCAATACCAGAACCAGGGGACATCCTCTAAAACTGAGTGTTAGGAGAGTTAGAACAAACAAAGGAAAGTATTTCTTTACCCAGCGTGTAATTAGAATGTGGAACTCCTTGCCGCAAGATGTGGGAATGGCATTGGGCTTGGATGCCTTTAAAAAGGGATTGGATAAATTTACGGAGGAAAACTCCATTATAGGTTACAAGCTATGATGGGTATGTCCAGACTGAGATTAGCTGGTCGCTCATCATGAGGACCGGGTAGGAATTTTTTTCTGTCATCCAAATTGGCCAATTATGGATGGCAGTTTTTTTGCCTACCCCAGATTGGCGAGGGAGGGATGGGTGTTCAGTAGGTTACACGATTTACATTGTGCTTAATAAAGTTAAACCCCAACCTCAGTCTGGTGTTTTCCATGGGGGTGGTGCAAGGGTAATAATAAACTACTTTAAAATGCCAGATGCAGGAAACACATCAGGACACAAGTATTTGGTTGTCTTGCATGCTCCCTGAGGCATCTGGTGGGCCACTGTGAGATACAGGAAGATGGACTAGATGGGCCTTTGGCCTGATCCAGCAAGGCTTGTTCTTGTATTCTTATGTAGATACCCCAGGAGATAGGGAATGGTATCAGCAATGGCCCCTTGTCCCAGATAAACCAGGGATTATAGGGTTAACCCCCAAGGTCTTTGCAAGCCTAGGGAGCACAGCTGTAGGATGATGAGGCCCCTGGCAATGAAGGGAGGTTAGCACAGGTGCAGATGGGCATGCCTAGCAACAGACACCGATTGGCTGGCCTCAGTATAAAGTGGGAGGCAGGAGCTGGAATAAAGGATCTGGGTAGGTGCTGGAGGAGGACACCAGGTAGGTGCTGGATGGCTTGGGACTGTCTGCCTGAAGGATGAACTACCTGACAGATTGCTGGATTGGATAAGGTAAGGTTATTGTGGGGGGATAACCATTGCGAATTGTTGTATGGCTCCCACGCCCCTGGAGCCACCAAGTGGAGGAGGCAGTTATGGCTTGGGCAAGCTGACAGCCTATTGTTTGGTGATGGGGTTTGTTGGTGCTAGACTTAGGGTAGTTTGGAGCTAAGCCAGTGATGAGGGCAGTCTGGAGGAGGCTGGCCAGCCGGTGATCCCAAGCAAGCCTGCTGGAAGAGAGGAGGCCCAGTGGGTGAAGGAACCCCCTCCCTCTTGCCTATCTCTGAGGCTGCTCTGGAGTAGAAACTAATTAGCCTAGTGTGGGCATTTGGGCCCTTGGGGAGGCCCAGCAGGGAATTTGCCAGAACACCAGGTTAGAATTGCGATCTCACTATTATAGGGCATATTATATCTAATTGAATAATTCATATTTTTAAAGGTCTAAACAAATTGATAATAGGGATATTGCATAAGCAGAGAATATGTTCCCAAACAGTGGTGGGAGCTGTGAATAGAGAGGAAATGTGTTTCTTGTTCATTTTATAAATATTTTTATCCTGCCTTTCTGCCCATTTAAGGGTATCATACACATAATATGGATAGATATCAATCAATAGAAGTGATCAAATAATCAACCAAGTTCATCAACAGCGAAAGGAGGGGAAGAAATAAAAAACCAGTATTTTTTTTAACCTTGTTGGTTTTAGTATTCTGCGTACTGCTTTATGCCCTGTATGCTTCATGAGGAGGAAGATGTTCCTCCTCAATCAGTGTTTGTTCATGCATTTATCTTCTGAGCCAGTTAGTAATGGTGAAGCATATTTCCTTGAAAAACAGCTTGCCCCTGTTTATAATCTCCACTCTTCTCTTACATCATATTGGGAAACTTCTGGCACAGACAATTCGTGTGGATTGATGCAGTGGTGGGATCTAACGGATCCAAGAACCGGGACTGGGACTCACCTTTGACTGGCATGTGTCGGGACTGTTCAAAGCGGCCTGGCCGCGCCCCGCAGCCCATCCCTTTGGTTTAGCCACCATTCCTTTGGTTCCGCCGCCTTCTGCACCGCGTCCATCATGGAGCTGGCGACGAATGGTGACGAGTGGGCGGAGCCAGCCCTGATTAGGTTCAGGAACGGCTGTTCCGGCGTGTTCCTGCTGGATGACATCACTGGATTGATGGAGAAGTTGAACATGGCTTGGCCAAAACCTTATATCAATGGAACATGTGACATAGCTCACCCCGCATCCTTTTCTGTGTTACTTGGGGACACTGGCTTTACTCATTTTGGTATCTTAATGCAGAAAGGGTTCTCTGGAAGGAGGAGCTTTGAAGCGCACTACTCTGAAATTGCAATCCTATACAGCTTGCACCTTCATGAAAAGCAGTACCATTGAACCCAATGGAGCTTCTGAGTAGACATGCTTAGGTAAATCCTCTAGAATGGGCCAGGGCTGACTATAACACACTGGTTGACAAGCAAGGTGTTACTGAATAACAACCTAGTAAGGCTACTCACACTTTTTCTCAGCCTTGTTACTCTTCTGCTTCTACCACATTTCCCCCACTCCAACCTATTCCAGCTGATAATCCACATGCTCTGGAAAAAAAATGCATTGAGCATTTACACAGGTCCCCAAACATGCATTTCTAGGGATCGTGTAATGCTTGTTCACGATGCAAACTCTCACAACTGTCACCATAAGACTAGAAGAAGAACAGGAAGTGACTCAGGGTCTACTCAGTCACAAACAATGAATTTATTGAGGACAAATAAAAGCAATTATACCAAACCATGGGAAAAAAAACATATAATTATAAATGAAAGAAGCAAAACATGTTTTTTTTCAAAATATACTGGTTAAACATACTGATGAAACTTCTTCCAAGAAGCCAGGGGGCTGTTGGCAGAAGCAAAAATTCTGCCATTGTTGAACACGCAGGGGATTTTATCTGTTCTTGAAGCTAGAGAGTTAACAGTGCAAGCCTATGCATGTCTACTCAGAAGTAAGTCCCATTGGGTTCAGAAGGGCTTACTTCCAGGAAAGTGTATATAAGATTGCAACCTAGAAGTTGGTTGAAACAATCCCCCCATCCCTGTAAACATCAGCTTTCTCACTCTTAGGGAAGGGGTTTCCTTTCGTAAAGAGAGAAGGGGCAGTCAACACCTCTAATAAATCGAAATAAGGGCATGCAACATCACTAACTGAAAAGAAAGCTGTTTGACTTACCCCTATCTCCAGTCTAAGGGGGGGGTACTAGTGCACATTCAATACACTCCCTTGGGAAAGGGAGTTGCCACTCAATCAGAAGAGGGACCCCAGTTTTCTCTGACTCAATCATGCATTGGATGATGAGTTCATTGTGACCTACAGTAACTATCATGCAGTTGCCAGTGGCCCAATTTTGTGGTGATGCGAAGCGCATTATAATCGGCACCTGATGGTTTTTGGCACTCTAGTTTCAAATGTTCATGAGAGTGCCAATTCTCAGATAGCATAGATACTACTTTCACAAAGAGGCCCAGATCCCTTTTCTTTTGAAATACAGTGAAGACCAGAAGAAATACAGTCTACTAACAAAGACCATGCTCCCAGTGGGTTAATAAGGTGAGAAGGGCAGCCCACCCCAATTGGCAGCCATAAGGGGGCTCTAAGTTGATGCTAGCATCTTGTGTTCATTTTTCAACACTACCTGTAATACCTTGCATGCCTGCACAGGACACTGATCAAGGAGGTGGGGACAAAGAAGAAGAAATGTGTTTCTTCAATCCGCCAGCGTGCAAGACATTAGTTTACAATGCCCCCTCTCTTTGTGCTCATTGGAGGAAACCAGTGTATCTCCAGAGGTCAGCACCAGTCTCCAGGTGACTACTGAAATAACTGCTAGAGGTTTTTAAATGCCTATGGGAATTTCCACCAATATGCAGTGTGTGTGTGTGTGGGTGTGGGGGGGGGGTGGAATTCAGGAAGTGCTTCAGTCAGAATTGGCAACTGTAGCCTCCTCAGGTACTGGCAGGTGGAACTTGGGCTGGCCCTGCCTTCCATTCTTCTCTTTATATCTTACTAGCTTTTTGTTACCCGGCGTTGCCCGGGTAACAAATTACCCCAAGCTTCTATTAGACAGGAAAAGGACTCAAACGGCATCGGGAGTGTCGCCGTTTGTCTCGGAGACCCTGGAAACTATGGATTTGACACTGATATCGGCCATTTTTGATCATTTTTACACAGCACCCCCTTCCCACCCCTAGGGGTGCTAGGGGGGTCATACCCCCACAGTATTTGTCACCAGGCCATAAGGCATATGTGTACCAAGTTTGGTGTCAGTTGCTCCAGGCATTCCAGAGGGCCATGGTGGATGTTATATTTTGCACCCCTTCTCGACCCCACGCTAATGGGGGCTGAACCCCGACTCCAACGGCGTCAGGAGCATCGCCACTCATCTCGGCGACCCCGGAAACTACAGATTTGACACCAATGTCGGCCGTTTTGAATCTTTTTTACGTGGCACCCCCACCCCAGGGGGTGCTAGGGGGGTCTGACCCCCGCAGTGTTTGTTGCCAGATCGCAAGGCATACGCGTGCCAAGTTTGGTGTCAATCGCTCCAGGCATTGTGGCGCCTATGCGGAATGAACACACACACACATTCTCATATATATCTTCACTAACAGCAGGCAAAGTTCTAATATGTCTAAAACAAACAGGTTTATTTCTGCAGACACAAACTGGACTCTGCCCTTTAATTGGCTGAGTCATTTTGCCACAGCCGTACTCCCAGCCATCCCTTCTCTTGCTGCTCCCAGGTGGAGAAATATGTATCAGTGCAACATTAATTTGCATCTGTAGATTCTAGTCTGGCTAGATCATAGCCTTGCCTGAGGACATTCTGGGGTGTGGATTTTGTCAAGGCTGTGGTGGGTAGGAGAATAGGCTGCGCTGCCCATATGGGGTGCTTGTAGGGCAGGCATGGCAGACAGATGTCAAGCCTGCAGAATCTACTTTTTTAAAACTAAAAACCGCCAGACACAAAATGGTGGCTTCGGCAATGGAGCCAGTGACCTGCTACATCCTATAGCCACATAGAGAGCTATTTATAAATCTGCATCTGAGTTACCACAGAGGAGAGATTCTTGCAGCCTAAGTGGGGTGTGGTGGGAATCACTTTTGTTGTTTCTATTTGTTAAATCGCTGGGAGTCAAAAAGCTTTGCTAATCTACTGCAAATCAGCCAGTAGATCTTAATCGGCTTACTCTGCCATTGGGGAATCAACTTTTTTTTTTGTTGGCACGTGTCTTATGGTTTTAATGGCTGCATGATCCAGTCAATGGGACTTCAGAGTAAATATATCTAGAACAGGAGCATCAAGGTGAGATAATGGAATTTTTGTTTTCAAAAATCTATCATGTGGAATAAAGCTTGCCCCACCTAGAAATGCACTTTACTTCAGTCCCTCCCATATTTGATGTTCTGATGCTGTCACTTCTTAGAGCATTTATGCAGCATGTGATTTAGCTGACAGATGGGCAGAATCCAGTGTTGTATAACCAGCCTGTCAACCCCCAGCAGAGCTAGAGAGGAAATGCTCCAGTTCAGTGGAAACCACCTGACCAAAGGGCCTGCACATGAAGCTGCTGGGAGAAAGGAGTAGGTTGGGCAAGCAGCCAAGTGGAGGAGGAGGAGGAGGAGGAGGGCTTCACAAGGAAAAGATTGATTAGCTAAATAATTTTGTTTAGTTAACCAGCAAGTAGAAGCAGCAGTTCCCATTGCCCGGACACACCAGAAGCCTGTTTTGGGGCGGGGGGGGGGGCGCGGGGAAGAAGTGTGAGGAAAAGAAGTTCATTGTTGGACAGCAGAGCAGGGGACCCCTCTGGATTATGACCAAATAGGCGAGGATAGCAATCAACCCATTTTGAGGAGGCAGAGAAACTGACGATTGGACTAAAACAGAGCAGTCGCCGGACACTTCTTTGGAGAGGGGCATGTCACGTTATTTGTGATTAATTCTGTCATTCTGGTTAATATATAGAGGGATATCCAAAATAGTAGCATTTCCAGATAAATCCACTCCAGATTTTGTATTGGACCTAGGAATAGACAAAGGGCTCAGTTAGAAGGCCTGTGTTAGTCTGTGAGCCATCAGATTAAAATTGCCCCAGTCTGCTTTGTCCTGCTAACTTTATGACAGCAGTAATTCATGTCCAAAATCCCCTGTACAGACACAATAGAATAGTCCAAGCATGCACTCCTCCAAACTGTAAGGTGGGCTACTTTATTCAGTCAGCTGAAACTTTCCACAGGGACACTGGACAAGTCCTGCTAGCTCCACTTGTGGGCTCCTGCAAGGGTATGGTTTTTTTTAATGCAAAATAGATGCATTTCAAAGTTTCAAGGTCACTTTGCAGCCACTGGTTCTGGGAAAAATTATGGGTAGCCAAGGTCAAAATACCCATTTTCATGACTTGCCCTAACTGGTTATCAAGATCTAGGCAGGGCTGCCCTGGGCATGCTGAGGGTAGTACTTCAGATCCCTCAGTAGTGGAGGTGCTCCCTCCCGGTAAGCAACACTCAACATGCATGAGTTTTTAAAAAGTTTATTGATTGCAGAACCAGGGCTGGCGGTGAAGTGGAAACTTTTTTAAGCTGTGCCCTATTTCTTCAAGTGTTGTTTTCCTCTTACTATAATCCCTTTTACGGTTTTACTTTTTCAGTTCTTCCTGATAACTGCTCAGAGTAGTAGTGTGGTTGCACAAGAGGGGAGGAAGTTAAGTACAAGTGCTTTATACCGTACTGGGCTCAGAAAGTCCTGATAGTAGCTGGGTTTGCCCCTGCCTAGGCAGCCCTGGCTCTTTGGCCTCAGCTGTTACTTTCATCCATCCATCTCAATGCTTCCCGTACTGAGGGTCAGGTCCTACCAGTGGGTCACAAACGGATTTTTTGGTGGGTCATAAAACTGACAAGCTGATAGCCAGCAAGGAAAATGAGCCCTTTGGAAAGTGAGCCCTATGGAAAGCGAAATGGAGCCACCTGTGTGGATTTACTCATGAGTAGACAAACGTGCCTCAGCTCTTTTCAAAGGTAAAAAAAGGGGGATGCAAGGTCACCAGAATGGCCCCAATCCATTGCATGTGCAGCTCAACAAACGCTCCAGAAATACTAATGTTCCCACCTTAGCAAACAAACAAAGAACAACACACACTCATAAAAACCAACCCAGAAGCTTGAGCAGCCGGTAAAGTGAAACGTTTTTTAAAATGTTTTTTAAATGATTAGTCTCACAAAGCTACTGTAGGCGGGTCCTGATAGCCTAGAGTGTCATTATAAAAAGTAGGTCCCTGGGCTAAAAGGTTTGTCTATCTAATTCATCTAATTTTTTTAAAAAATCCTGTCTTTCAGCCAAAAGTCCCACGCTGCCTAATGTGGAAGCGATAAAACATTAAAAATAATACAAACAAAAGCAAAACAATCAGAGACAGTTTAAAGATACTATCCCAGCTGCTAGTGCTTTTTTTTTTAATCATAAGACTATTCTGCTTTTGTCCTAAGAGCAGGGTGGTCAGATGTCATAACCACAATGGAGGAGACCGTACCCCAAAATGTAGGACATTCAAGAAAAATGTAGGACATTACAAAATAAAAGCTAAAAGCACTCATCTGTATTGACTTTGAGGTGTCCTGTCTTCTTTTAATGCAACCCAATGAATGAAGGAACAAAGAACAAACATGCAAACCAGTGATGCAGGCAGCTCCTAGTGGCACTGGCACTGGCACCGCTAGTGCCACCCCCTAGTGGCACTGGCACAAATTTCAAATTTAGGACATTTGAAATTTACTCAGGACAGAAGGTTGAAATGAAGGGTATGTCCTGGAAAAAGAGGACTTCTGATCACATTGCCTAAGAGCAGGGTTGCCCCAGGACTGGGGTGGCTTGGCAAATGCTGCCCACCCTTCCCTGGTGATGCACCAGCCTCTGCTCCTCCCACTCCTCAAGTTCAGAAAGGAAGAGGGGGATGGAGATGAAGTCTGTGTTCCTCTTCCAATCCAGGGTTGTGTGAAGCAGCAGCAGTGGAGTTACTAAATAGATGGATGCTCCTTACCAACCTGCTGCCTGAGGTGGCTGCTTCACTTGGCGTGCGATCCGACCCTGGTGTTAGACCTGCATAGTTAGGCCAGCAAATTTGGCTGGCACAAGGGACGCCATAAAGTATGTTTGGACCACTCTTGGAGTCAGAGAGACTCCAGCACCCAGATGTGTGCCATCCTCCCTGACTCTGAGAGTGGTCCAAGTGCGCTTTACAGTGGCCCTTGTGCCAGCTAAACTTTGCTGGCCTAAGTGTGACAGCGTCACTCTAGGTTAGGACTGTGCTCTTGGTCTCATGAATAGAAGGTGACTTCCTATTTAGCCAAGAGCCCCCAGATAGTTCAGAGCTTGCCTGTGGAGACAAATCCAAGGCTTTTCATTTGCATGCTGATTTGTAGCCCAATCTAAACTGTAACTTGAGCCACTGCAGGCCTCTCTGTGATGGCTCTGAATATTGAAAGTGTGCCATAAGGCATGTTTGCGCTGTCTTGAGAGCTGACTAGGCTGCCGTGGAGGCCTGCGCCAGTTCAGTGGGGCTGGATCCCACCCTGAGCTGGCCTGAGTAGGTAAGATTGCTCTGGGCTGTGCAGGGGTGGGTGGGAGGAGAGATAGGGGTGGTTCAGAAACTGGGTAGAACGGGAGGATTGAACCTGGGAGGGGAGGGTGGGATTGGCAGTGGCACTGCGCACTGTATCCTAACCCCCTTCTGGCTAGCCCAGCATTACACCAAACTTCTTGGATATGTGCCAACTACATAGCTGGCTCGGATCCAGGAAGCCCCATAGGTCTGGCTGGAGTGTCACATGGGGTAAAGGAGAAATATTCCTTTACCAACCTGTGCTACCTCTTAACCAGTCCCATGCGGCCTGGCTGTTCTGGAGCAGGGTTAATGAACCAAACGAATTTAAACACATTTTAATATAAAATTGCATGCATGTAAGCCTACAAGTAAACAAATAAAATATGCATATCTTTGAAAAGTGAATGGTTACAAAACCACTTGTTTTAGTGCCTGTGAAATGTTGTTGTTGTTGTTGTTGTTGTTGTTGTTTTGCCCGAGCATGGAGCCCTCTTAGGGATGGGGCCCACTTGGGAGAAATTGGTCCAACTGGCTTAAAGGCAGACCTGCACCCATTGCACTGACCTGCCTGTGTCGGTGCTTGTTGGGAGGCTGCTGACACAAGGACCTGGCCACATGCTGCTCATGGCAGCAGTCAGGCTGCACTGTATGGTGTGTGTTAGTTGTTGTGACAGCCATACAAGCAGTGGTGTCATTCAAATGATTTAGGAACAGGAACTCACTTTTGATTGGCACTTGTCGGGAACCCGGAACCAGCCACGGAGCCCGTTAGGATCCGGAACGCCTGTTCTGGTCCGTTCCCCCTGAATGACATCACTGCATACAAGCATTCTGTGCTGCTGGAATGCAAGGTCTGGTGGCATAGCTGCCCATTAAGTTTGGGTCATAATGCACTTTTCAAGGACGTTACAACTACGCAGTCTGATTTTTGTATTAATGCCACTGTTCCTTGTTCTGCTGAATAAGACTGCATCCCACTATGTTGCTCTTGTTAAGTAATCACATTGCTGTGGCACAGCCCTGTACTAAGCACTTCTGGAGATGAAATTCATCCTCTTCAGCAGCTCTTCTCTCTGCATTCCTTGAATGCTGCAAGGGAAATAGGAGTGTGCTGGCTAGCCATGGCTCCATGCCAATGCGACCACTGGCCATACTTCACATGTTCATACTTCAGCATTTGCACACACTAAATATGGAGGGTCCCTCTGCATGATTTGGAATGCAGCTAGCCAGGGATTTGGAGCCCTCTTGATAGAATTGCTATATACAGGGATGGCAGAGGCATGGCCATCCGGTGCATTGGCACTGGATGAATGGCGAGCAGGTTGCCCTGTATTCCCCTCTCTCGGTGTGTTCAATGAACACAGGTTGAGTAACTTCTGAAGAGTGCTCTATAGTGTGGCAGTGGTCACAGCATTTGATTTAGATGCTAGAAATCAAGTTCTGATTCTTAATGGGCTACGGGGTTTACTAGGAGTCAGTTTTTTCCCAGCCTTACATACCTCACACGACTGTTGTGAGGCTTGGATGCAGCTCTCTGAGCGCACAATGCTAACCCCAGGCTGGAATAGGCAGGTTGACACACCTGCGCCATACCCAGCCCACTGCCATGCAACCTGGGGCAAGGGGAAAACATTCCCCATCCCTGGGTAATGTACAGTGGCCCAGATGGGACTACTTGGAGCTGAGCCAACAAAATCATTGGTGCAACTTTGAGCGGCTGGATTGGGGACAACTGGGCCGGGGGTTAGAATTGAGCCCAAGTGACAAATCCAGTCTCCAACCCCTTGTAGGCCTGTCCATCCTCCACCTTCTCCCTGCCCTGCTCAGCCCTTCCCCCACCTCCCACCACCCTCCCCAGGCTCCTGTGCCAGCCTCCATGAGCCTGTCTTACCTTTTTGACATGGGTCCAGGTGCAGGGAGGCCAGCGCATGCCTTTGCACCGGCCTCACTCTTTTCCAAAATGGTGCGAATGCGCTTTATGGCAGGTTTGTGACACCCAGAGCGCAATCCTAAACTGGAGCTTGGCCAGCATAAGCTAAACCAGCAAAGTTTGGCCAGCACAAGGTTCACCATAATGCGTGTTTGGACGCACGCTGTGTTTGGACGTAAACATACTTTACCGCGTCCCTTGTACTGGCCAGACTTTGCTAGTTTAGCTTATGCCGGCCAAACTCAGTTTAGGATTGTGCCCCCAGAGGCTGGCACAAAGAACTTGTGGAGCCTAGAGCGCCCTCTGCATTGTGCTTTCAGTGATTTTCAGGTTTACTTTTTTTCCAAACTGGCCCTGCTTCTGTGCTTTTCACAGTAGCCTGAGGTGCAGACATTTAGAAAGTAACACATTTTTCTTCTCTTCATTGAGGTAAACAAATGGATAAAACTTCACAGGCATGCCAAGCTGCTATTCAAGATACAGTAGCAGGGCCTGTAAAAAGGTAGCAATTTTAGTTCCCTATTAAGGGAACGCAGTTACAAATGTATATAAACAAACGTAGCTGGATTGAGCCAGAGTGGTGAGCCTGCCGTCCACAATCTAAGGCCTGAGGGAAAAAAGATGAGGCCACTTGCTGGAGACCTAACAGCTGTTCTTAGACCAGCAGATCACAACAGAAAATGGGCCTAACCACAACAGCGCAGGATGGGAAAAAAACCACCACAGAGCCCTCCATGTGGCTTATGAGGGAAACAAGCACAGCCTCGCGTAACCTCTCATCATGCACATGGGAGAGAAATGTGAACCACAGCCAGCCAGAGGGCAGGGGTTCAAACATTCGACACAAAGTGCTGGCCGAGCACATACCTTTGCATTGTTGTTCCTTGCAACTACATGACTGGAGGGCGCAAAGCAGAGTAGATGGGTAAGGTGAGAATCCCACAAACTCCGGTGAAAAGAATAGGCTCACTGTCACAATGATGGCTGCCACCACTTTACCTGACAGAAGTTTTTATTATTTCAATGGACTTCAGCGTGTCAAGAGGCGGGAGCCACCTCAAACCCAAACCTGCAACAAGGGACCCATGTTCAGGGCCTAGTGGGCAAGAGGGGTGGGTGGATGAGCGAGTGGCCATGGTTTCCTTTCTTTTCCTGCCCAGTGGTGGCCAATCAGTATGCACCATTACTGTCGTCTTCTTCCCTTGCTATCCTTCCAGCCCAATTGGGAAGTCAGGAGGGGCAAAGAGTGAGCAGGAGTGAAAAAGGAAGTGAAGTGATGCAGTGGCATAGCTAGAGGGGTGTCAAAACATTAACTATTGATGGTGCTACAATGCACCATGTAAGAGGCCCCTCCCCCTCCCTGCATTAGCCATACCAGGTTGCCAGAGCAATG
>JAJKFI010000014.1:21422006-21450405 GCA_029204185.1 Lerista edwardsae
CCCCCTCTAGATATGCCACTGTTCTGATGAGCTGGGGTCTTTCTACTACAGAGATGGCGTAGCGCAGTCTCCTTGGTACTATGCTACAAATCAGGACATTTCTGGTTTGAGTCTCACCTCTGTCATGAACTCATTAGGTGTCCTTGGTGTCCTTTTCTCTCAGCCTCAACCCCCACCTGCAATATAAATAACCCACATTTTACAGTGTTAAGGATTACAAGATAGCACATTACACACCTTGTACCCACACTATCCCTGTAGTATGCACCACAAATATGCATTGCTATTCATTACCACCAGAGGGCCTCACCAGGTCAGTGTTCAGAATTGTTTTAGCTATGGGAAGAGGGTGTGTGTGTGTGGGTTTGTCTTCCAAATGCTTTGTAACATGGAATTTGAGAGTGAGGGAGCACAGGGGAGTCACCCATGCAAAAAAAAAAAAAAATCATAGATTTGTTTTTTGTCTTTTTCCTTCTTCACTATTTGATTCCAGAAAGCCTATGGGTTTTACCAGTGGTGGTATCTAAATGACTGAAGAACCAGAACGCTGACCAGGACTCACCTTTGATTGGCAGCCCGTCCCTTCGGTTCTGCTGTCTTCCCGCCCGCCGCGCGGGCTGGCCTCAGTGGACGCGCCCCACTGCTGCTCGCTCAGGCACCTGGCGTGCCCCCCACCCATCCCCCCTGGCAAGCAGGCACCCCCTCCGAGGCCAAGAGCCCCTTGCAGCGCCGCGTCCATCACGGAGCTGGCAGCGAGTGGGCGGAGCTAGGCCAGATCAGGTTCAGGAACGGCTGTTCCGGCGCGTTCCCCCTGCATGACATCACTGGGTTTTACTAAGTACATGGGATGTGCAACTAATCACTTTAAAAACATGATGTGCTGAATGTAATTCATAATATGGCAGTACACAGTGAGGTGCAGGTCAGGACCTAGTTGTTTCCTGATGGAACACTGGATGTATTGTCGGCAGATTTTATCTACCTTCTGACTGCCTGTAGCAGTCAGAGCTGGTAAGAGGTCAGCCAGGCTGGGCTTCAGCTGTGTGCCCACCTGGCCAGACTGATCCCGGAACCTTCAGTACCAGCGGTAGTGCCCAATGAGTAGAGGTGTTTGTTTCTGGTAAGATACAGCCTCCTACTGGACACAATGGGCTTACTTCTGAGTAAGGTAAATAAGAAACCCCTCTACCAATGAGCCACCAGGGGAGCAAGTGGCGGATGCCATGGGCATCCAGTGCAGACTGTGCTGCAGAGCCCCCAGGGCTGACACTTGTGCTGTAGTCACTCCCAGCCCAACACAGAAGATCCAGCAGCATGAGAACGTGCTGAGATATTTCTCTCCTATCATTCCAGCAAAGGTCGCCAAAGAGACCATGTTTTTATAAGCACAGTCACATTTGTTCTACCACTGAATGCACTGATGTGTCCTTAGATCCAGCAAGTGTGGCATCCTTGTATTTGGTTCCCCCAGTTGTAAGGAGGGGTGAGCCAGACCCTGACTGGGACCTTTAGCTCCAGCTCCAGCCCTAAATCCCCAGTCTTTGCAATGAGTATTGCAGCAAGGTCTCCAAATAAATCCCCAGAGAAGAGAACAGGGTTGAACTTCAGTCATCATAAAAGCACACACTTTGCACGCAGAAAGTCCCAGTTTCAATCTCTGACATCGCCTTGGAAGGCTGAGAAAGATCCTCGTCTGAAACCTTGGAGAATCACTGCCAGTCAGTGCTAGGTGGACAAATGCTGCATCATGCACAGTATAAGCCTTATCTGCAATCCTTTCCTGGTCATGCCACAGGAGGACCCTCACCTGTTTCATTGAAGGGGTCCTCTGTAGGAGGTCTACTTCTGGGCATGGCTCCTTGGGCTTTGGCACTCATGTCTGGAAACTGAAGCGTGGAGCCACTGTTGAACAGTCAATTAGAGTTTTGTAGACACAAGTCGCAGCTGAGATGCACTGTAAGGATGCTTCGCATGCTGGGATTCATGTTTGAAATCTATCATCTCCAAAAGCTAAAACACGACAAGAGTAAAACTCTGGTTGGAAACTCCATCTTTCACCAAGCCGTGGTAAAACAGCCCATCTTGCCTCTGTTGCTGCCAATCCAGCCCTTCTCTTCACAATGGAACTCTGTTTGTTAGCTCAGGGCACTCTCTGTTGAGACTCGCCTGTTGCCATAGAAATGCCACACACCGTAAGGCAACAGCATTGTGTCCCTGTCGCTGCTAGGTTGCAGAGTCCTGGAAGGAACATAGGGGCTCCATTAGCCTTGAAAGCCCTGCCTATGTTAACCCTATGAAATGGTTGTCCCGTCTGCCATTGAGAGAGCAGGTGGTGCATTGCGTGTGCATGAGCACAGCTTGGCTGTGCAGACATGAGTAGGGTGTTGTTGTTTTGTTAAAAACACAAACACACACAACTTTTTGGCATTGAGGATATTTTTCAGAAATTAAAATAGGTTATGTTTCCAATTAGAAAGAATACTGTGGCTGCATCTGCTGACACTATAACACAGTACACTTTTAAAGCATTTAACAGTAATAAAAATGGGAACTTGGAATGCAAACTTAGAATAAAAAACACATGAGCATATAAGACTCAATTGCTTCATTGTTAAGGGTGTTTGAAAATGTTACTTTTTTGCAGATTTCATTATTTGAAAGGCAGAAAGTGGTGTTTTCTGCCTTTCAGATAATGGAATCTGCAAAAAGCATAACAACATTTTCAAACACCCCCAACAATGAGGCAATTGAGTGTTATATGCTCCTCATTTCCCCAAGTAGTGAGAGGTTTCAAGGGTAATGCTGCTGATGTTTAGATTCCTTCGGCAGAGAGAATACTGGAGACTTCTGGTGTTTTTGTAATATTTGCTGTATTTACAAAGATACCATCAGAGCAGCAGGGAAGGCAAACAAATACAGCCTCACACAGCAGAAGAGCCCCCACCTCCACAGAACCAGCCACATGCAGCACATCTACTACCTCACACCAACTTCCCAGAGAGAGAGAGAGAGAGAGAGAGAGAGAGAGAGAGAGATGCTTGCACCCCCAGCATCTCTTCAACCCATTCTCAGCTCTCCTTCTGTCTCTCCAAAGCTGCTTCTGAGGCTCTGACACACTCTCACACACTTTGCATCAGCCTGGTTGTCTCCTGAGCTGGGGGGAAGGTGGGGGTGTATCCAGTGGTGGGATTCAAATGAATTAACAACCAGTTCTATGACGTCATAGCCGGAGCCAAAAAAACCCCCCGAAGCCAGCCAAGGTCAGCGAGTGGGCGGGGCCCAGCCATTTAACAACCGGTTCTATAGAACCTGGGCGAACCCCCTGAATCCCACCACTGGGTGTATCATCTTTTTCAGACTCCAAACATTCCAGGGGGCTGTATGCAGCAGAACTAGCGTCAGAACCCTCCAAAGGGCTTCTATTCTAATAATCCTGAGTCCACTTTTGTGTCCGTGGCCTTTAAGCACTGGGGGAGTTCCGCTCTTTCAACCTCTCTCCCAGTGGTGGTGTGACCTGAAACACCACCTGATGCTGCTTCAGGTCTGCCGCCTCTGCACAAAAAAAAAAAAAAAAAGTAGAAAAGCATGGGGGACTTCCATGCTGGATTAAAGGGACTATAAGAATGAAGGAGTTCCTTCATTTGCACAATCCCTGGAAATCAAGCTGGAAATCCTGCACTTCCGTGTTTGAAGAAACCACACAAGAAGCGAGGTCAGGAGGGCGGGCGATCCATTTTGTGGTCACTTTTTGGGGGAGGAGAGCAGATCAGTGCAGCTTGCGTCTGCCGCAGGCTGAAAACATGTGGTGGTGGCAGCACACATAGGGTGAAGGGCACCGCTAGTCCGCTCCCCTTCCTTCCTCCCCGCAATGTACTGCTGATGCAACCTGAATCACCTTGCCTAGCCCACCTTGGCTTGGGACCAGCATATTTGAGAAACCACCTCTTTCCATATAATGTGGTCCATTAATTCTCTTCGGTCCCCTGAGAGGGGCCTTCTCTGTGCCCTTCTGGGAGACTGTATGTGAACTGCATTGGCCACAAGCTTGGATGTGTGGATATCCCTATATCCTACTTTTAACTGCAGTCAGAGCAAGATACTTCAGAGGAACCACTGAACTCTACCTATTCACTCTGGCCAGCTCACACTTGCTCATGGTGCTCGAGCGGAAAAGCTACAATCCAATGCACACTTACTTGGGATGAAGTCTCAGTGAAGACGGTGGAACGTTCTTGGATTGTAAAGTGGTTTTGTGCCAGTGAATCCTCAGGTGGGAAATTTTCACCCAAATACAAGTTTGAATTAACATATAAAATGAGAGTTCCCCCCACTTCAGATCAAGCTGGTGTTTTCAGGTGTTCCCCCTTTCAGATCTTGTGACATAAACCAGGCAGGGCGAAAGGCCTGATTATTGTAAATGTGTGTGTGGGGGGGTAGTATTCTGATCTAGTCATCAAATTGGCTTTACCAATTGGGAGCTGGTGGGGGTAGAGAGAAACGACGGAATTGTATTTGGTGCTATTGTACTTCCAGGTTATCTGGGAGACACCAAAACAGGGCATCACTGCTTCCCTAGTGTATCAATCAAAGCACTGTGCATTTTACTCTTTGGCCAGAGCACTGGAGGTGTGAGAGCAGCCTGGCCTTCAGCAAGCATCTAGGCCAAGGGTATTCAAGCTTTTTAGACCAGGACTTACTGTTTGGAATGGCCCTTGTGTCAGGACCCACCGGAAGTGATGTGGCAGGAAGTGCCATCATCAAGCAGGAAGTGCTGTCATTGTAACATAATAAAATGATACTCCTGAAATGCAAATTGGCATTCTTGGACTGTAGCAATTGTACAACCATGAAACATCCCTGACAGAAAGCAAAATTAGGACAAAATATGATGTAAAAGCACTGAACTAAAAACAAAATTTTAAAAAACCCTCACTTGAAAATTCACTCACAAAAGGAATATAACAAGAGTAAGGTCTGCCGTTTTCAAGATGGCTGCTCCCAGCTTCCCGCAACCCACCTGACATCAGCTCATGACCCACCAAGTGGGTCCCGACCAGGGCCCAGCCCTGCTTGTTATATGAATAGGAACAAAGTGAAGCCAGGGGGCGGGCTTAGCGGCAACGTCATTATACTCAAAACAATGCTGATTCCAAGCATTTCAGATTGGTTTGCGCGTGATGTTTCGGACTTAATAGTTTACTCCTGAAGTAAAAACTTACCAAAATAACAACGTGTGATCGTGTAGAAACATCATTGGTAACCTAATTATGAGTTAATATGCAATTCCAAGGTTTAATTCCGCGTAATTATATTACTGAACATACCGGACGAAATGCCACTTGCTGTCTATTTAAACTCGGATTGCACTGTTTTCACATACTCATTTTTTGAAATCTACACAAGCAAAAATAAAGTGTGAACGGGAAGGAAAGAAAAAAAGGGGAGGGTGGGCAAAAATTAGATAAATATGTAGGAAAATTACATTAAAATCTCTCAATGTATAACACAAGTAGTTGTCAATATGAGAGTAATTCTTTTTTTCTTCTAGGCTATTAAGAGTATTTTTTTAACTTCTACACTCACCCCCCCCAAAAAAAAACAATTTCAGAATTTCGAAAATATTACCGTAGAAAATGGAAGGCGGGAAAAAAAAGTGTAAACGGGAAGGGGGGAAAAAGGAGGGGGGAAATATATATTTTTTCCTTCTAGACCACTAACAGTGGGTGTCAGAAAATGGTGAATAAGACTGCTAGGAACAACAAGAAATTACGCAGCTTCAAAAAATAATGCACTCACTGTTAACGGTTGTTTTATTGAACCGATGTAATGTGAATACATGAATCTTTCAGTGGAAATTAAATCCCATTTTTCGTCCAGCGATTCGCACACCCGTATGCAGAACACGCAGGCATGATTAAAGACGTTGAGATTAACTTTTACACGCGTGCAGGGAGATTTTGATTCGTGACTCCGCGGCGGCAATCCTCCTTCGCGGCAATGATCTGAGTTTATACCCATGGCTTCAAGAATGTGACCTCATGTTCCCTCCAGTCAATATATAACCTTCTTGGTCCCGACCCATAGTTTGAATAACACTGATCTAGGTTATTTATCCCACTGCCAATCTGGAGCCCTAGAGTCCAATAGGAAGAGTCACCCTAAAAGAAAGGTATATGATGACATAGCATGGGTGAACTGCTTCCTCATCTCTCCCTATCCCCGCCAATCATCATTGTCTCTGGGATCATGCAGATGGGGCAGCCAGCCATGAATTAATGAACAAGACTCAAGACCCTTCTGGGCCATTCTTTCTAATGGTACTAATTGAAAAGCCACTCTGGACATCCTTGTAGTCTTACTTCCCCAACCCCAGGGCTATGTTCTGCCACTGAGATCAGTCTGGTGAACCTGGGTTCAGACGGAATCTTGAGTGTCGTCTGGGCTGGCTCTAACATAGACAGCTCAAGTGCCATGTAACTTCTGGAGAGTTTTTTAATCCTCGACTACACCTTTACTGGTCAAAATGGGATAGAAAGAGCCTATGGTCTTTTGGGATAGTTCTCTGAAGTGTTTCTCAAACTGTGGGTTGGGAGCAACCAATTTCAGGTGGGTCCCCATTCATTTCAATGTATATTTAATTTTTAGTATATTAGACGATGCTACCATGGCATGTGACTGTGTTTGGGGAAATGGTACAGATCTGTATTTTTAACAGGCTACTACGTATACTGTCGCTCTGATGTCCCTCTGAAAAAATAATTAGAACTGGCCTGCCCTCAATAGAGGACTTGTATACTGCTCGGGTTAAAAAGCGAGCAGTGAATATTGCTGCAGATCCTTTACACCCTGGTCATAATTTGTTTGACCTTCTTCCTTCAGGTCGTCGATATAGGTCTCTGTACACCAAAACATCTAGGCACAAAAATAGTTTTTTCCCCTTTGCCATTAAACTGTTGAATTTGTAATTATGCTGAGGTGACTTGGAGTTTGAGGCAGTGTTTTATTCTGAATAATGCCCTTATTTGTTTTGTGTATTTATTGTTCCTTATGTATGTGTAGTATTGTATGTATGTAGCTGGTAGCTATATCAAATTCCAGGTATGGTTTACATACTTGGCCAATAAAATTATCTATCTATCTCTGGAATTCTGCCATAGTTTGTTTATTCCCCTAGTCAATTCTCTCTCTCTCTCTCTCTCTCTCTCTCTCTCTCTCTCTCTCTCTGTGTGTGTGTGTGTGTGTGTGTGTTTCTTTTTCTCCCACACTCCAAGGTGCCTGATGAAGAGAATTGGTGTTCCTGTTAAACGTTTAAATGTTTTTATTTTTACTTATTATGGTTACATTGTACTTTGTTGTTCTCTGTAAGCCGCCTTGGGCATTTGCTTCGGCATGGGAACAATGGGGTATAAGTTCTTCAAATAAATACAATAAAATATATGCTTTTAACAATATAGTCAATGTGGATAGGATTGCAGACTTTTATTTGGGATGTTTGGGGAATGTTTTTTTTTAAACAGATCAACTGCTTGGGAGGATTAGAAGGGCTTTATTTTAAATAAGTTTTTAAACGTATACTTATTGTAAACCTTTTATTTAACTAGATTTTATTTTGTCATATCACATTTGTTAAAAATTTTCACTTGATTATGTCACTTCTGGCCATGACATCACTTCTAGTGGGTCCCGACAACTTGACATTCTAAAAAGTGAGTCCTCATGCTAAAAGGTTTGAAAACTCGTCTAAAGTATCTGACACTGATTGGACCAATGGAGCTTGTAGTTGAGGACACAAAACTTGCCCCTGACTTTGGATTTCTTCCTTGTTTGCCTAATGGTCATTATGGTCTACTAAGTAAAGCTGCAGCCATGGAGATGATGTGTTGAAATACAGGAGAGGCTAGTCATTCTTTCGTATTTTTTGCCCAGCATGATTTGCTCCCCTGCCCTACATTCACCCTGTCACCATGCATATGCTGTGTTCTAGCTTGCTCTAATAGCATAAAGGCAGGGGAAGGGAAGTTTATAACAAAATGAGGAACCTTCATGTTCAGAGGCAGTATTTCAATGAATATCAGCTGTTGTGGAGCTGCAGTAGGAAAGAGCTATTGACTTCTTGGGGGCTCCGGGAGGTATGCTGGACAGCAGGATGCTGGGCTAGAGGACGCTTTGGTCTGATCTGACTGCATTCTTTTTTGTGTGAAATAAGGCGATTTAAAAATCGCCTTGAGTTCAGGCCTCCCTTTGCCACACAGCTTGGCAGAACAAGGCATCTGTTCTACTGAAGAACCTTCTGGAGTCCTTCAGCCCCCGCCCATGTGTCAGTCCTGGTTATGGATTTGTTGGTGTAACCAAGGCCCCCAGCAAGTCTAGCCCTGCTTTCACTATAGGGCTGTGTGTTGAATCTGGCTGTAACCCAGAAACCATTCAGAAAAGGGCTAACCCCGTGTCCGTCTCTAACAACAAAACTCTCTCCTGCATGGGAATGGGCTTTGGAATGCTATAAAAAGCAGCCACCCCAAAGGCCTCCGCTCCCATTCTTCGTCCTCTGAGCTCCTCGTTGCCAGGCCGGACAACTTTTGCAAGATGGTGAGTCTTGCCTGGGCTTGTTAGATACTGTGGGGGGAGTGAATGAGCCATAACCCTGCTCTTCATAATCATCAGGGCCATTAGGGTTCCCACTTTTTAACTGGAATACAGGATAGTCCCTGTGCCTCCTTTTGGGAATGCAGGTGCGTTCTACCAGGGGTGCGTCTCAAAATGTGCAAGGTGCTGAAAAGAGAGAAGAGCGAGAGAGGAGAGAGAAAATCAGTCCTGTTGATGCTGGACAAGTTGCTGGAGTATTTATTTGTTTCTCAGCTGATTTCCTTTTTGACTCAGTAGCTAGTCTGAGTCAGAAAGGAAATCAGTTTATCTAGAAGGGGAGCAATAGCACTGTAACATTTAAACACTTGGGGGATAGCTTTGAATGCATACCAGAATTATGGAAGAATGGCTGGCAGGGCTGTAATGAAATCCATCATCTCCAGACTCTGACTCTGCCCCTACCCCATTTAGCTATATTACACAAATCCCATTGTTAAGGTAAGGTCAGGCGGCTGGGCCACCTGTAATTTGAGCACCGATGTGTGGGGTCGCATGCACCCTATTTATTTGTTTAGCTATGGAAAATACTTTGCGAATTGCTTTTTGTTGAAAAATGGTATATAAATGTTATTACGTCAAAAGCCACAGTATAGGAATATATTCTCCATGTGCACCTGATTCATAGTAACCTGTTTTAAGAGAGCCTCTCTGGAGTAATAGAAAGAGTGCTGAGTTTGGGGAAGGGAAGCTTGGGTTTAAGGGCCCAATCCTATCCAACTTTCCAGCACTGATGTATCAGCAAGGCAGCCCCAAGGTAAGGGAACAAACATTCCCTTACCTTGAGGAAGCCTACATGACTGTCCACCACCCACTGCAGAATGCAGCACATGCCATGTTGGCATGGCTGCATCAGCGCTGGAAAATTGGATAGGATTTGGCCCTAAATCTCAACTCAGCTGTGCAGGTCGCTGGATGGCCTGAATCAAACCACCACCTCTCAAAACTGTTCTCAAGATAAAACCTTTAAATGTGCCCATCATCATCTAAAGTTTTGCTATTGAAAAATAGTACGTGAAACATGTTGGCCGCAATCCTGCACATCACAATCAAAAGTCAGTGGGGAATCAGCAACCTACATTTCTAATAATAGCATTTCTCAATAAATAAAGGAGAAAACGGGTTATATAACACCCAGCATGCCATTGTGAGCTCCTGGGATAAAGGGCAGAATAGAGGTGTGATCAGTTCTGGGAAGAAAGAAGACAAACTAGCAGTGCACTTTCATCCTGCATTGTCTATTGAAGTCTTTTCTTCTTTTTCTGGAATCTACCACTATAAAGCTCAAGACCTGAGATGGGGATGCTAATTGCTTCTGTGCATTGACTACTGTAGCTTCTGCCTCAGTGACGGATCTGTCATTCTTTTTCCAGCGTGAGTGCATTTCTATCCATGTTGGACAAGCTGGTGTGCAGATTGGCAATGCATGCTGGGAGCTGTACTGTTTGGAGCATGGGATTCAGCCGGATGGGCAGATGCCCAGTGACAAAACCATTGGAGGCGGGGATGACTCCTTTAATACCTTCTTCAGTGAAACCGGGGCAGGGAAGCATGTGCCTAGGGCTGTTTTCGTGGACTTGGAACCCACTGTTATTGGTGAGTTCTGCGTCGGGTGGTGGTGATGGTGGTGGAATTTGATGGAATTATTGGAGACATCTCTCTGCATTCTGATTGGCAACTGCCCTGAATGTAAAGATGGTCCAAGACATTTTGGTGCCGCAGTATAATGGTAATATTGTGGTGGTGATATGTTTGATCCAGGGCCGGCCAAAGCTATTGGGCTGCCTGGCACAGTCCATGAGTGCTGCTGCTCCCTAGAGCTCCATGGGACAAAGGATTACAGTTCCCTGCTGTGGTTCCAGTCTTAGGGCACAATCCCAACTTGGAGTTAGGCTGGTACAGTTTGGCCAGCAAAGTTTGGCCGGCACAAGGGACACTGTAAAGCGCATTTGGACCACTCTCGGAGTCAGGGAGGATGGTGCCTGTCTGTGTGCTGGCCTCTCTGACTCCGAATGGTCCAAACATACTTTATGGTGTCCTTTGGGCCGGCCAAACTGTGCCAGCCTAACTCCAGGTTAGGATTGCGCTCTGAATGACTCATTGAGTGAACCCCAGGAACCTATGACATTCTGTTCCCGTGTGAGAAAGCCCTTCAAAGCATAATTTTATGGAAGATGATCTATAGAAGGCACTTGAAATGTCAAATTGAAGACTTCCTAAATTTTTTAAAAACATGCTGTGTCTTAAAGATGCAGTACTTTCTAACATCAGCATTTTAGACCAAAGGTGACCTGTTAATGAGAAGCAGCTGGATGCACCCTCCTCATTCTGTTATGCATAGCTAACCCAAATCTGCCCTTCTATTTGACCAGCAATACATGTCATATAGGCTTTCAGTATCCTTGTATTGGTGCAATTCCATGTGTCAGTTGTATATCGACTCTGTGCTACTTTGTCTGACCACAAGCTCATGTGAGAAGCTTTGTCCTGAAATTCTGTTGTGCATCAGCTATATGCAAATAGGGGATGAAGTCACTAGATAACAAATTGGTGTAACTGATGGAACAATGACACCTGCACAGTATTCAGAGTAGGGCTGATGCCAGGTCATCTTGCACTGTATATTTAGAGGCACATTTTATGCTAACAATCCATTCATGCTGTACTAGAAAGCCATAAAACCTGAACCTGGGATTGTTCTATTTGAATGGCAAGGTCGTATAGAAAATAATCTAGTTTGGTGCATAGAACCCATTTCAGATCACCATGAACTTGGTACACAAGTAATCCGGTACACACAAAATCTGAAAATGACTGCTACACACCCCAGTTTTGTCTGTATTTGGTCAAAGGCTAAATACCAATCAATACAAGGCTTAGCTTCTCAGAAGACTGACCCCTACAGATGCAAAGCAACTAAGGACAAATTCTAGAAGGAGGAGACAAAGGAAGGTTCCAGAGTGAGAATGACCTGACCTTTTGAATGTTCCATGAATTCCAGATGAGGTTCGGACAGGCACATACCGTCAGCTCTTCCACCCTGAGCAGCTGATCACTGGCAAGGAAGATGCTGCCAACAACTATGCACGTGGTCATTACACCATTGGCAAGGAGATCATTGACTTGGTGTTGGACAGGATACGGAAACTGGTAATTGGCTCGGTGGCATGGGAGTCGTGGGGCAGGAAGGACTGAATCTGTTTTATGGGATTGGGAAGCAGTCTTGCATTGTACCACCAGAACTCACATCTCAGGGAATACAGTGTGGCACAAATGGCAACATGCCATTTTGTACAGCTCGGCCATCTCTGCCAATGGCCAGTGGCCTTCCCATGAGCCTGGCACTGATAAATCAGTATGGGGCAAAGCAGGGGACAAGGGTTGGATGGAATGGGGAGGGGTAGAGAGAAGGGCAGGAGGGAAGGGCAGATTGAGGCTGGGAAGAGAGTGATATTGACTGCAGCAGCATTGCCTATATCCTATCCCCCTTCTTTGCCTTGATCTGCATTCCTGGGTCCACTGAGACTTGTGCTAGCTAAATCGCTATCACAGGTCCAAGTGGACTCATTCAGGCAGTAGAAGCTTACTTCTGGGCACAAAAAAAATGTTTCCTTATATGAGACTTCCAGGACTCCCCCACACCCACACATAATGCAGTGTACATTGTAATAGCCACATCGGTAGGTTGGGGCTTGATAGGATTGGGCTATATCCCTCAGCTGTAGTAGCTTATTTATCTTATATGTCAATCTGGCATTGCTATGGCCTAATTACTCTGCCGGCCTGAAAGTAATAACTTCTGCAGATGTTTTTTTAAAAAAGAACTTAATGATGGATATCCTCAAGAGAGAGAGAGAGAGAGAGAGAGAGCAAACCACTTACTGAGAAAGCTGTGGAGAACTTATGTGGGAGAAGCCACAACTGTTACTGGCATAAAATCAATACACAGTAAGTTTGTTGCGTAGCTCTTTGCTCCCTCTTTGTTAACATTTCGGCGGGGGCTGAAGACCTTTTTATTCCAAAAAGCTTTTAACTGTTGACAGGCTGGCTGGCTGGCTGGTTTGTTACATTTTTTCAAGTGGTGTTCCTCTTATATTTAGCAGGGGGAGAGCAATTGTCCCTCTTTGCCCCAGCACAGTGTCTTTCTTGTGGCTGTTGCTGGTGGTGTCCTCCATTCTTTTAGATTGTGAGCCCTTTTGGGACAGGGAGCCATTTAACTTTAATGTTATTATTTGCCTGTAAACCGCTTTGTGAACTTTGTGTTGAAAAGCGGTATATAAATATAATACTAGTGATTAATTGATTGATTGATTTTTATATTTTATTTTATGATCCACTAGGCTTGTTGTTTTTAAATTGTATTGTTTTGTTTTAATTTTGTTTTATTGTATTGTTTTAATATTATTTTTAAATTGTTTTTTAATGTTAACTTTTATATTGTATTTTTATATTGTAATGCCGCCTTGGGTGCCTCCGGGCAAAAAGGCGGGATAGAAATCTAATAAATAATAATAATAATAATAATAATAATAATGATAATAATGATAATGATAATAATGATAATAAATAAATAAATAAATAAATAAATAAATAGCTAAGGGCCTTACAGCACAATCTTACTCAGGTTTACTCAGCAATAAATGCATTTTATAAGACCTAGGGCCCAATCCTATCCAGCTTTCCAACACCGATGCAGCCCTGCCAAAACGGCATCCTGCAAAGAGAGGGGCAGCCATAGAGACCTCCTCAAGGTAACAGTTGTTACTTACAGAGCTTACTAATGGCCTAATCGTGGTTTGCCAGTGAACCGGTTGCATTGGCAGTGATGGGAGCTGTATCCTGAGCCCCTGACCCTGGCCTGACACACCACCTGCAGCACTTCAGGTCTATGCCAGCAAAAGAGCTGCCACAGATCTGAGGAGTCCCATATGGGCACAGGCAATGGCTGGGGAAGTGCACAGGATAAAGCAGCTGCTGCACCAGAAGCCCTGAATCCTGTGCACCAGCCTGGGGTAGGCTTGGGCTGCTAATCTCATTCCGTTCCATACTCTTAATCCAGGGGTCTCCAAACTATGGCCCAGGGGCCACATCCAGCTCACCCCAAGATTTTATCTGGCCTGCAGCAACTTGATTTTTTTGTCAAAGCATTTGCTAATTGACATTTTTTTAACTGGTTATAAATCATTTCTTAGTTTATGCATGGCATAATACATGGCATAATTTCTTTGTAATTGTCACATTTCTCTTTTGTTCTGAATCGTATCAGGCTGAATAAAAATAAAAGATCAAAGCAAAACGTATTCATTCATTTAAATGCCATACTGAAAAGTTTGGAGAGCCCTGCCTTAATCCAGTGGTAGACAATGTCATGGTTTGTTTCTTGCCTTCCACAGGCTGACCAATGCACAGGGCTCCAGGGGTTCCTCATCTTCCACAGCTTTGGGGGAGGCACTGGCTCAGGATTCACCTCCCTGCTGATGGAACGACTCTCTGTTGACTATGGCAAGAAATCCAAGCTGGAGTTCTCCATTTACCCAGCACCTCAGATATCAACAGCTGTGGTGGAGCCCTACAACTCCATCCTCACCACTCACACCACCCTTGAACACTCAGATTGCGCTTTCATGGTGGACAACGAAGCCATCTATGATATCTGCCGCAGGAACCTGGACATCGAGCGCCCAACATACACCAACCTGAACAGGCTGATTGGCCAGATTGTGTCCTCCATCACTGCCTCCCTGCGCTTTGATGGGGCTCTTAATGTAGACCTGACAGAGTTCCAGACCAACCTCGTGCCTTACCCTCGCATCCACTTTCCTCTGGCCACTTACGCCCCAGTCATCTCTGCGGAGAAGGCCTACCATGAGCAGCTTTCAGTCGCTGAGATCACCAACGCTTGCTTTGAGCCAGCCAACCAGATGGTGAAATGTGACCCCCGTCATGGCAAGTATATGGCCTGCTGTCTCTTGTATCGTGGCGATGTAGTGCCCAAGGATGTCAATGCTGCTATTGCCACCATTAAAACAAAGCGCAGCATCCAGTTTGTGGACTGGTGCCCCACAGGCTTCAAGGTGGGCATCAACTACCAGCCCCCCACAGTGGTTCCTGGGGGAGACCTAGCCAAGGTGCAGAGGGCAGTGTGTATGCTGAGCAACACCACTGCCATTGCGGAGGCGTGGGCCCGCTTGGACCACAAGTTCGACCTGATGTATGCCAAGCGGGCCTTTGTCCACTGGTATGTGGGGGAAGGCATGGAAGAAGGGGAGTTCTCTGAGGCCCGGGAGGACATGGCTGCCCTGGAGAAAGATTATGAAGAGGTGGGGACAGATAGTATTGATGGAGAGGAAGAGGAAGGTGATGAGTATTAGCATAGCCAGGCCGCTCTTATGTGGGAATAGAACGAAAAACTGCTGGAGCACTTGAAGATTTGTTGTCTTCTCAAAATAAAATATTAACTATGTCACAGAGTTGTGGCTGAGTTTCCTTATTGATTCACTACTTAAGCAAGCCCCAGCCTATTAATGGCAAGAAGTCCTATGAGAAATCTCCATGCTCTCCACTCAAAAGGCACTGTCCCTTTTGTCAAGGTATCCAAATTGAATGGTCAACACTGCTGTCTAGGAATTGTACAGGTAGGAGAGAGGCAGAGCAGGGTGCGGGGGGGGGGAGAGCAGGGATTAATTTGGACAGCCAAATTAAGAATGTTAGAATGCAGCAAGCTACAATAACCAGGTTTCCTTTGGGAGAAGCCACAACTGTTAAAGTGGCATAAAATCAATACACAATAAGTTTGTGGCATAGCTAAGGATCTTACAGCACAATCTTATACAGGTTTACTCAGCAATAAATCCCACTAAGTTTTATAAGACTTAGGGCCCAATCCTATCCAATTTTCCAGCACTGATGCAGCCCTGCCAATGGGGCATGCACTGAATTCTGCAAGGGGGGGCAGCCATAGAGGCTTCCTCAAGGTAACAGTTGTTCCATTACATTGAGGCTACATTAGGACTGCATTGTGCTGGAAAGTTGGATAGGATTGGGCCTTTAGGCTGCCATCTTAGTCACACTTACCTGAGCATAATCCCCATGGACTAAAATGGGACAATTCTGAGTAGACATGCATAGGATTGGCTTTAACTCTCATGTAGTATTGCATAGTATTGAGCAGCCTGATTCTTCTATTAACACAGATGCAAGGCAAATAGGTCTGAAGGTAATGTTTGTGATTAAAACAAACTCATCAATTGTGGAAGATCATTTTGGTGGCACAGCAACGATAAACAGTTTTTGTAGAATTCCTGTCTTTGGTTTTGGACAGCCAAAATGGCTAAACAGCAGTTGAACTAACTATCAAGAGAGCTAAACACGGAGATTTTTTAAAGGCCAAAAAATACACGGGAATGTATTTTTGGCTCCTAAAGAGAGAGGGTAATTTGAACTGGGGCTGCAGCATGAGGGAAGGTTAATTTGATGTAAAATTCCCTTCCCTATCCTCAGTTGCTATTAGCCACCCCTCATCACACAGTTGCTTTTAGGACCAATAAAATTTCAATCACAGATCTCTGAGGCAATGTGTAATTTGTCCCTTGGGATAAATTTCTGGTTAGAAGGATCCACCTCTAATACAACTTAGATCTACATTTATGTGACCAACACTTCAACACCTCAAGGTGGTGCTGTGCTATTCAGTCCTCAGAGCAAAGAAAGCACTGAAAGTGCGTAGAAAGCAAAGAAAGCACTTAGCGCTGCTAAGCTTACCCCGAGCCTCTGGTTCTGCCATCCTCTAAAGTACTGTGTGAGTCAGAAAGGTAGGTTGTGGTTAGCCCAGGAAGGCATGCCTGTTGGAAGATGGTACAGTCCCTGAGCCTCTTTGGCATAGTTTGGGTGATTCCCGGGTTCTGTTAAGGATACCCCAAACAACCTCTTGGCTTTTCTTTTTAACATCCAGCAACTTTACATGCTGTGGTCATAGCCTGGCTCCTTCTCTTTGTTTTTCCCCCAGGGCCTAATTACTCCAGTATAACACTTTGGACGTATTTTGGTGTTCTAACAGCCTGTGTATGTTTACTCAGAAGTGTGTGTCACCAAATTCACGGAACTTCAAAGTATATGTGTGTAGGAAACACAAGTAAACACTGTTAGTCATCTGCAGCAGCAGAGAGAATCAAGTTTTATATACTTTTCTATTCTAATTGCTGGAATTTACTTCCTAACTTGTCACAGCCACATGGCTCTTTACAAGTCTGTACTAGACAGGAATGCCCCTGCTCCTTTTTCTCAGTCTGCATAATTGACTCCCTTTATAGCTGATAGCTCTCTTTAAGGCATAATATAGCTCCCTTTAAGGCATAATAATTCCTTCATAGCTGAAAGCCCCCCAACCTTACAGAACCTACACTCCAATTTAAGTGAACTTCTAATTATCCAGACATTTTTGGGTGTCCTTCAAGCCATTTGAGTACATGAAGTGCTGCCCAACCCAATCCAGAGAAGCATTTTGATCCAGTAGCTCTAGCAAAATTTGATGGATAAATCTAGACGGCAGCTCAGTGGTTAAAGGCAAGCGTAGGATCATAAGAAGCAGAAACAAAGTTTTAACACACACAGATTCCCAAATGTTTGGCCTTTTGTTGAGTTTTTTTCCTTCCCTTAAGAAAAGCATAAAGCTCTGATGTCACAATTACCCCCAACTTACTATTGGCTGCTGAAACTGTTAATCAGCAAGGAAGGAAACAAGTTTTGGGTGCTGATGAGCTCTTGCCTCCCTCCAGGACATCAGGTGCCCAACAGGTGGAACAAAGAACACCGGCAATCTCTGGATGAACTAAGGTATAGTTGGCCTAGATGATGCTAAGAAGCCAGAGGCGTATCAAGTAACATGGAAAGTAGGAAATTAACTCTAGAGAGGAAAGGATAGAAAATCAGCATGGAGAAACTTAAGAGCCTGGAGTCAGAGGGATTACAAAAGCAATAGCTATTGATGGAAATGGGAGGTGAGCAGGGCCGGATTAAACTAGTGGAGGGCCTGTAGCATATGTTATTAAGGGGCCCTAATTTTATTTTAAATACACATATTAAAACAAATAATATGCTTAATACCATGTAAAACATAGTAAGCTAATAAATTAGTCCAGTTAATGGGTCTCTAGGGCCTGAACAGCGCACCCCTCATCCCCATTACCACCCTAACCCTTGCCTCGTTATAACCCTCTCTGCTCGCATTCTGCCCTCCCCTGCCCCTCCACTGAGCTGCACAGAGCTTACCTGCTCTGGCATGTGCTGGTCTTCTGTGGGTGCCAACAGGCCAATGCAGGCCTCCCCCCTGGTGCCTCCAATTCTTCTGCTGTCGCAATGTGCTTTCCGGCATGTTTGCAACAGCCAATGCCAGCAGAGCACACACTCTGCTGAGGCATGATGGGATTGTGCCCGCAGTAAAATTAAATTTGAACAAAATTATGTAGTTGTATCCTGTTACTACTTTACGTACTGTTATGTCTTTACGTACTATGTAGTATGCAGCTCCCCTGTATAAGTAAACAACAGGATTGTCAAATTGTGAGGTGCCAATCTTATCAGAGATCGCCTGCAGGTGTTTAGTGTGGGGCCCTTGAAAATGCTTGCTTCACCACTAGGCCCCTCCTATTTGCCCAGAATTGGGTCTAGGTTGTTTCTTATAAAACGTTGCTCCCATCTTCTGCCCATTTTATGACAAATCATGAAAATTAAGGGTTCAATCCTCACCAGCTTTCCAGCACTGCCATAGCTATGCCAATGGGGCACGTGCTGCATCCTGCAGTTGGGGGGCAGTCACAGAAGCCTCCTCAAGGTAAGGGAATGTTTGTTCCCTTACCTCACAGCTGCACTCCCCTTACCCTGGCATTTTGCCCTGAGACTAAGCCCAATCCTATGCCAACCCATACTATTCAGCACTGGCAATGGAGCACATGCTTCATTCTCTGGTGGTAGGGGGGATGATCAGACTGCCCCAGAGAAGTACGGGGAAAAATCTTTTTGATGTAGCTCTGCAGAAATTGCCTGTGTGTGTCCTTGAACCTACACCAGCTATTTAGGAGCCTCAAGGAGCCTCAAAGGGCACGCTAGGCAAGGGGGGGGATAGGATCTTGGCATGTGCCGCTATCTCCTAGACCCACCCCCTCCTGTCCCTCTTGCCCCCAGGTCAGCCTGTTCCCTGCCTCAATCCTCCCCTGAACCACCCCCACCATAACCTTACCTGCTCTGGTGTGCACTGGGTGTGCCACTGGCATGCAAGCAGTGCCTCCGGCCATTTGCAGCACATGAGAGCAGTACAGCTTTTACAACACTGGTTTCAAGATCTGCTACCATATACCTTCCATAGGGTAGGCCTGTGAGTACAGTTCAAACAGTAATGGTGACTTTCTGGCCTTCTTTGAGCCCAGACTTGCTGGCGTATCTCCCCATGTACTCCTACCCTCAAGGTACAATTCAGAAAGCACTCTACCACATGATTTTGCTGTGTGTAGCTTAGCTCATCCTGGGCAGATCTGGGCCAGGGATAAGATCCAGCATGCTCAGCTGCTGTCAAGATCCACCACCCTCCCTCCTCCGAACTCCAGTCGGATCTGCCCTCAATCTGTCCCTGCTGCCACCTTAATCCGGCTGAGGTTCTGTTGCACACTCCTGTGCTGTTGCTAGTGGGCTGCAGAATTCAGATCAGCTGTGACACCAGCAGCTCTCGCTTTACACTGACAGATCACGAGATCTGCCAACATGAGACTTAGATGGGATTGGGCCATAAGCCATATAAGAAGTCAAACAGTCCCACAATCTTCATTGTGAGAAAAGGTGCAAAAATTTGAACTAGCCATGGAGCAAAGAGGGCAGAAGTGGGGCAGCCACTTCTGCCACCCAGGGTGATTATTCCTGGCCTCACCCCACCCTCCATCCCCAGCATGCAGACATAGAAGTAATTGGCGATGATGTCACCACATCACCACCAATTACTTCCGGGTTGCCAGCTGATCAGTGTGGCTGCTTTCTCACTGCACTCCAAGCAGCAGAGTCGGCCACAAGCCTTTTTCATATAGTTTAGGGGCGGCAGCAGGTGTGGCTTTGCAATCTCACTGCCAGCTCCTGTTCCTTCTCTTCCGGTGGCTCAAGATGGTGAAGCCTTACCCACTGCTTCAAAGTTTTTGAACAAAAGGCTGCCATTTTGGTTGGCCCTCGCCTAGCACCCCCTCAGGTGACACTCCAGGGTGGAGCCCAGGGTGGCCCATCCCCCGCTTGCTATGCCACTGAAGGAGGGTTCTATATCCCAAATCAATGTATCATCCTTCTGAAAACATTTTGTTTGGGCCTAGATCATGCATTTCCCCTGAATAATATTTTGTATTAACAGATGTGGCAGGGAAGCATCAGGAGGTGGCTAGATCAGGCATAAACCCAAGGCCCCGGGCCCATCTAGCTAATCCCTGAGCCTGTTACTATAGTTCAATAAGTCTCCTTGTGGGGTTCTGACTTACTAGGCAATCATAGGCAGCAGCAGGCATTCCTCTCAATAGTTGCACCATTTTACATTATCTGTTCCCAAGGCAAATGAATATGGAACATTTTCATTGGTGCTACCATTGAGAGGAGTATCCACTGCTGTCATTGCTGCTGCTGCCATTGCCAATACGTCAATGGGGAATTTTTTTTGAGTAGCTACAAGAAGCAGCCCTGGCTCTTTCAGTGCAACTGTCCATCTGTCTGCTCCCCTTTTACAATGGTGCCCAAAGCTGAAGGAAGTGTGCCTACCCATTGCCTTTCCCGAGGTGGTACCACGGGAAGCACTTGCTGTGGGGGTGGTGACCAAGCACACCATTGGGAGGCCTGACACAGGGCTTTGTTCCAGGGCTCCCCAGAGCCTGGCATGGATGTGGCATTGTGGTCCAGTTTATGTGGTTAAGAGTGCAATCCTATCCTGAAGTTAGACTGGCACAGCTAGGCCAGCAAAGTTTGGCTGGTACAAGGACCACCATAAAGCACGTTTGGACCACTGTTGGAGTCAGGAAGGATGACGCATGTCTGTGTGCTAGCCTCTCTGAGTCCGAGAGTGGTCCAAACATACGTTACAGTGTCGCTTGTGCTGACCAAACTTTGTTGGCTTAACTGTGCCGACCTAACTCCGGGAAAGGATTGCGCCCTTTATCAGTCGAGGCCTAGTGGTCAGACAGTTATGCCTTGTTGAGGCAGGGGGAGAGAATGGGTTAGATAGGCTTTTGGAGCCTTCCATCTCTAGTCAGAAGGAGATCAGAGACTTGGTTTAGCCGGGGGGGGGGGGAGCAACTGTTGCCTCTGATTTAGATATGAGTTGAACCTGGCTAGTACAGGATTCCTCAAGCGGAGAAATCATGCGATGATATTTTGAGCTGGTGTAGATCACCACTCATGTGTCCCTTCTGGGAGACAGTCCTCCTGGCCTATCGCTCTCGTGGGGTCTTATTGGGTGGCTGGCTTGTCTGTCATCTCATTGTGTTCCCTACCCCACAGGGCCTGCTTTCCACAGCACCCGCCTCCTGCTGTGCTGTAAGGAGCAGTGCAGCCAAGAGTGCGGCCATGATCAGCCCGAGAAGCAGCTCAAGTTGTGTGGACTCGTCTGCTGTGCCTCCAGAGACATTGTTCCCCTTGCAGCTGCTCTGCCTCCACATCCCTGCTCTTGGGTGCCAGTTCTGCACAAGGCAGACGAATGGCTGCTGTGCCGGACTATTATAAGCTTTTAGAGGTACCCCGGGATGCCTCCGACAGCGATATTAAAAAGGCGTAAGTCTGTCTTTTGAGCCCCTGACGGGGTGCCATTCTCTCCTGAGACAACTTCTGCATTCTAAGCCATGATGCCTTAAAAGAAGGATTCCTAATAACTCCAGTTCAAATAATACATCGGAGCACATTAACACATGGCTGTTTATTTAATTTATCCTTACATGGTGATACTTAGTGATCTAGTTGTGCCTTTGAATGGAAAGCCTACAGAGGGATCTTGCTAGATCAATATGAGTATATATTTGGGAATTCTTCTCTAAACAAAGCTCACACCCTAAACTTTCAATCAGAATTCACAGAACTGCATAGCAATTGCAGTTGTGTGGACAGAACTTGTAGTGAAAATGGGGAGAGGGGGGTCTGTTCCCCTGCTTCAGCTATTCCTTCGACTGAGAATTCTGTTGAAATGTCTAAATAAGATTGAAGAGAGTCCGCAGGATCCTCCTCTTGAACTCAGCCAAATTTTACAAGTTCCTCATAGTCTCATAGGAAGATGTAGCAGAGAGCTAGAGGCTGCATAGAAATGATCCCCTGTAAGGTTCAGTATGTGATTACAATTCCTAAGGGAATAACTTTGGGCCAAATTATTGTGTGAATGGGGCCTGTGTGCTCAATTTTTTTGAATGTAAATCACATATGAGGGAGGAGATGGATTAAGACTGGGAACGCAGCATGGAACTGTAATCCTTTGGCCCCTGCAGCTCCAATCACGATCTCCTCCCTTGCAGCTGCCATTTGTCCTAGGAGGAAAGTTCTCATTGACACGAGTTCCTAGTCCACCGGCTGATGACAAGACGAGATGTGCTGGTTGTTACAGATTGTTACAGTGAATCAAAATAAATCCAGTGTTTTGGAATTCACTTCCAATACATATCCTTTAAAAGTGTTGTACAAGTCCTGGTTACCAGGATGTCATAGATGAAGTGGCCATTGAAAAAAATGTTTCCTGTGCTTCCTCACCTGTGAAGGTAGATAGAGCAAAATTCATCCCCTTCATAGATAATTTTGCAGAACGTCACAGATGATGAATTTTATCATTTTTACAGGACTTCTGCAGAATGTCATGGTAGTTACAGTATTTCAAACCTAACATCTGGGAGTTCTGATTGACTTGGGATGGGGGCCCGTGTCCCTCCTTCCCCACATATTTTTTTCCAATACCACATAGCAGGTCAACTACCCTCATTTGTTAAAAGAAAACTATTCCTCTAGAAGGGAAAATTAAACAACATCAAGATTTATATTAATATGTGCACAATTTCACTCACAGTGCAATCCTACTGCCCACGTAGCGTCAACGCAACATCATTGTGTCAACGCTATATCACTAGTGCCAATGCAGGGGCACTGAGGGGCACCCCCGCGTTGGCGCTAGAGCTGCCAGGCCGACACTAGCATTGGCCTGATAGCGCCGATGGCAATCCTCCCTTGCATCGGCTGAAGCCTGCCGGCACAAGGGAGGCTCCGTGTCCGTCTGGACACGGACACGGGATTGGCCGGGGGAGGAAGGTTGGGGGTTGGACATGGGCGGGCCAAATCCTAAGCCCGATCGGGAGGCCCATTCGGGCCACGCGGTCTCCTTGAATCTGCGCCTACTGTTTAGCAGGCGCAGATCCAAGCAGTGCATAGGGGAGGCTGAAGCCTCTACTATGGTAAGGGCACGAACATGCAAAAAACAACAACACCCCTCCACAATTAACTTCAGTTGGCAATCCTAGATGGAGAGCAGTGAAGGCCAGTGTACTTGGAAATAATGGGGGCTGCACTTGATGAGCAGGGCACTGTACAAGCTAAGGTGATATCCTGAGTTCTGCTTCTTTTTTCCCCTGGATTTGGGAAAAAGAGCCCCACAGGCAAAAATGACAGACATTACAGTGATGGAATAGAATGGAATCAGGGATGGGTGTGGTAGATACACAGGAATGACAATTGTAAAGACCGTGGCAGGTAGTGGTCAAATTGTCAGGAAAGCACTAGATCATAAGAACATAAGAAGAGCCCCGTTGGATCAGGCCAAAGGCCCATCTAGTCCAGCTTCCTGTATCTCACAGCGGACCACCAGGTGCCCCAGGGAGGCATGAGACAACAAGATGCTTGCATCCTGTTGCCACTCCCTTGCACCCAGTACTCTGAAGTAGCCTACTACTAATGTAAGGAGGTTGCACAATCCATCATGGCCTATAGCCCACGATGGACTTTTCTTGGCCTGACAGCACCGACGGCAATCCTCCCTCGCGTCGGCCGAAGCCTCAAGCCTGGTTTATCTGATGTCTCTGCTTTAAGCAGGGAAAAGGAAGAGAGACATCACCTTAGCAGTGCCTCCAGATCAACAGAGTTGCATCTTGGAGCTGGCTGGTTTAGCAGAGGGGTTCCTTATTAGGCAATGTGCCATCATGGGTCTCAATTACTTCATTCACTTTCTCTCCTGGGGCTGCTCAGGTACAGAAAGAAAGCCTTGCAGTGGCATCCAGATAAAAACCCAGAACAGAAGACATATGCTGAGCAGAAATTCAAAGAAGTTACAGAAGCCTACGAAGTCCTGTCAGACAGTAAGAGACCTCGCTTGTCTTTCAGCTGCCTCTGCCCGGTTCATATCTGCCTTGAGTCTGGGGTACTCAGTGCTCCTTTAGCTCTACAAAAAGGTTGTGGTAGCTGGATTTTACCTTTGCTCTTGGTCCTAGACGAGGGAGGAGATGCCAGTATCTGTGCCAGGCAGATGGGGGAGGAAGGAGTACAGTACAGCCAGGCCTCAGTTCTGGCCTTATGGGCAAAATGACAGAGGCCATTTGCATGAGGGAGGCTTCCTGACAGGCCATGCTACAATGCAGAGCCAGGGCACAGCTGTTAGAATGATGTTCATTCATTTGTTCTTTCAGAACTCAAGCGTGAGCGTTATGACTGCTATGGGGATGGCATCACATCAGCAGGTGAGGAGTGGCCCCTTTCCTGTCGCATTAATGAATTCAGCTCCCTGCCGAAGTTCATTAGTCTCACAGGCAGGCTAAATCTGTCCGGTATCTGGTCTTGTACTCTGTGCCAATAGGAGCCTGGAGCCATTTTCCTGTAACAATTAGGCTTGTTCAGGAGAGCTATTCAGAGGGCATGACACAACTCTGCTAGAATTAACCTTGTCATGTGCGTGTTTGTGTGTGCGTAAAAAGTTCAGTTCACTGCATTACATTTGAAATTTGCATTGGGGGCTGGATTGAAAAATATTGGCTGGGTGGCTAGAAAAAAAGGTACTGGCTGAAAACTGGGCATCATCAAAATTACTCACCATCCTCAGGGATCAGTGTGGAGCACTGTTTCCTTTAAGCTGTGTGGCTGCACAGCTTACAGTAGAGCAACGCCGAGCTCTACACAGCTCAGAGTTTGGTGTTCCTGAAAGTCTGGCAATGATGTCATCACCACTTGTCCGGAGCAGAGGAGCTGCCATGCAGCCACCTTTGGTGTCCATGTAGCATGGTCCCTTTGGAGGAATTATTGTTTTGGGGAGGGGGCACTTTCCAAGACCCTTTTGCAATAGAATGCCAGTCACAGTTTCTTCCCTGCTCTGGAAAAGAAATAACAGTCCCATTTTGTCTCATACACATGACACAGTAGTGCTGGTGCCAGGTGGCTGGGGGCCTTACCCCCATAAAGTGTCTCCATGGCAAGCCTATCTGCCACCTAAGGGCACATTGGGCACCTCCACTGCCACTTGGGCTAGGGGTTCAGAGACTGCTGCCTAGACAGGTGGACCTATGGCAGATGCCAACCTGACCAAGATCCAATGTTGCCCTATGGCACTATAAGAGGATCCCACAACCTTTATAATGTCTTTGCAAATTGCGTTCTGGCCCCAACAGTTCCTGATGGAGAAGATTTGAAGTTCACCTTCCGCAGTCCCTGGGATGTTTTCCGAGATATGTTTGGAGAATCTGATGCCTGTGCTAGTAAGGGTTATTCATATATAAGATTTGCTTACACATTTCAGGGTTGTTGTCTTGAGGAAATGGCCCTCTGTCCACTGGAATAGAGGAGTTCAGGATCTTTCAGCCTTCTTCCTTTATTGACTCCCTTGGGTCATTCACATGCCGTTCACTGCTTCTCAGTGAAATGATGAACTCCATTAGCAGACCTGACAGCTCTGTTCACATTGTTGGGGCATTACCACTTCATTGAGCATGGACCCTCACTGGGTGGAAGATAGTGCTTCACAAAACTTCCTTTTGATGTAGATTTTGACGTTTGTCTTGAGGAAATGACCCTCTATTTCCGCTATTTGGGGAAGTGAAAAAGTATCCTTATTACTGTTACTGGTATTGCTTTTCTTGAGCTGGCTCCCAGTAGCTGGGGGCCCTGGGGCTAAGCACCACACTATATGAGTGCAAATTTTTATGCCCAGTAAAGAAGGCTTTGATAAGAAGTAGATAATTACAAGGGAAATGATTCCATACCATTGGATGGACGTGAGAAGATCTGATGTAGGATAAAGGGGAAAAGAATGGGGGCTAGAGTTCGAATGACAGGTGTGCCTGGTATCTGCAGGGGATATGTTCCTAGGTCCCCCATGAATATCTGAAACCCTGGATAAGAGGGAATATATGTTTAGGGTCCTTCCCTGCCCCCCCCACCTGAGCAAGAAGGTTTCTTAGCGACCCAAAGTAAGAATAAAGGAAGTTAACCCCTCCAATCTGTGGATAATTGAAACCACGGATACAGACTGTGGATACGGGGGCCGACTTGTACTTCAGTTTGCACAAAAAGAAAAAAAATGAGGAAGGGAAGTGCTGTAACCAGGAACTGTATTTATCCATGCGCTTCTGCTTTTTCCAGCCAGGAAGGAGGAAGAGGTTCCATGGTACTTGCGAGGTCCTTTATTTTCCATCTCCTATTCAGAAGACTCAGGTAGGACATAAGCTATCTTTAAGCGCCAACCTGGACCTGAGCTCTGTGCCATTCTTCTGCCTCCTGATCTCTGTGTTGTAACCTTCTCTCCACTTTTCTTCTTCTGTTGTAGAAATTCCATGATCTTCATTCTTCTCCCTGGTCCTTTCTTGTAGTGGGGCTGACCCTAGTTTTTCTTCCAGCCAGCCCAACTCTATTTTCTCCAGTTCAGTCCTTCATATTTTCAGTTCTGCTTCTTCTACAGTTGATAGTGTTGGAATTGAATTAAGGAAGAAACCTGTTTAAAATATCCTGATCCGCCATTATTTGGGCAATTCACTGCTTCTCACTCTAACCTACTTCATGGGCTCCTTGAGAAGAAACAATGATATAACAGGGCCGGTCTTAAGCCAATGTGACCAATCTCATCACATTGGGCCCTGCACTTTGGGGGGCCCTGCATCAGCACAGTGAGCATTTTGCCTACTGCTGAAGCCAGGATCACTATGGACCATAAGTCAGTAGGGTGAGCAGAGCAGCTTTACCATGGGGCCTCCCACCGGCCCCTGCCTCCGAACTGCCCAAAACGGATCTCCTGGAGGCAGTTGGCGGTGACACACGGCATCACAAACACTTCTCTTGGTGAGTGGGGGGCACCATGGGGAGGGTGGGGGGCCCCACGGGAATGCACCACATTGGGCTCTGCTACTCCTGGAGCAGGCCCTGATATAACCCCTGTACGTGGTACTAGGAGCTCCTTGGATTCAGCATAAGATTCAAATTAGATGTTGTTGTTAATAATAATAGAATTTTTACCCTGCCTTTCTGCCCCAAGGCGGCTTACAATAATAACATTTTAAGCAATTAAAAGATAGATGGATAGATAGATATTTAAGTTGGCAGAATAAGTCATGTGATACTTTCTGAAAGACGCTTCCTCAAGAGATGACTTCAAATTTAATGACTGGAGTGCTGTTTTGACCTCTCTAGTCCAAGCATTCACAAAGTTGAAAGGGGTTGGGTTAGATCCAGTGTGATGTTGTTAGTCCACAAGGTTGGCTTCCTTGCTACAGCAAACACTGCGGAGGAAAAAAGATGCCCACCTTTCAAAGGGATACTGTTAATCTGTGTGCACTGATTGGGCCTAACAAGCATCATGGTGAGGATCTCACCTGCCCACAGGCACCAATCAAGAGTTTCCCACAATGCATGTGTCATCTTCTTTTGCAGGTGTTTCCATAACATTTGGCCCCAAAAGATCAATGTGTTTCTTCAGCCTTGATCCCAAAATCTTCAACTTAAAACACATCATAAACCGAAAAAGGTAGGACTTTGCATCTCAGCTGTCCCAAACTGCAAGGATATTCAGCCTTGCTCTTATGCAGTTGCAGTACTGGTGCCATGCTGAGGTTGGCATGAGCTGGTATGGTTCATTAGCCAACTGATCTGAACACTGGGTAGGATCCTAAACTCCTGAATGTACTTCCAAACTGGATTTTAAACTCTAAGCCCAAGAAGGAAGCCACAAGTGCATGTGCATAATGCTATTTTTAGCCTTTCCTTACTCCCAGTGAACTCCCAGTGAACCCCTTAGAAAGTCTAGAAAGCAAAACAAGCAATTCTCCCAACAGCTGGCACCTAGATTTCAAGAGATATACAAGACTGAGGCCAAAAGGTAGCCTGATACACTTCCTTTTATAAATGATGTCTGAAGCTCATTACATGCCATACATTCTGGAAATTCCTGGTTGTCACAGTTCCACATTTCTGCTCCATGTCGTCTTAAAACATCTAGTAAAAAACAAAATATGATGAGATGTCATCGTTCCTTGCTTCACTTCATTGGCTGTTGTTTGCAAGGGTTGGGAAACTTTGAGCCTAATCATGTCATGAAACATGTTATTGTCTAGACCAGGGCTTCTCTACGCCATCAAGGCGGTAAAGCAAGATTTTAGATACTTTTCAGTATTTGCAATCCTCTTCCCTATGTGCCGAGACTCACCTAGGCATGCACATGGAAGGTGTGACATGCCTGCTGGACCCAGGAGATATCATCACACGCATACACCCAGAGCAAAGCTAATTTTCCTCACAGCCACAAGCATTG
>JAJKFI010000014.1:21450415-21507504 GCA_029204185.1 Lerista edwardsae
CTTCCCTAGCTGAAATGAAGCTTGCAATATCGTGGTATCAGGTTTTTTTTAATGGCTGCTCCAAGCTCTTTGCGACCCCTTGAAAATTGGTTCGTGACCCCCTTGGGGTCCCAACCCCCAGGTTGGGAACTGCTGTTCTAGATTAACATATAGCTTAAATATATAGTACATTCATTTTCTCCACAGTGAGAAAATAACATACAGATCATACCATCACATCTATAAAACATCATAGAAAAATGGGTTCCATTAAAAATTCTACAACACGTATATTTGTGAACAGTAACATCCAGATATGGTGATAAATGCCTTACACATTATCCCTGAACATCACAACAGCACAACATCACAAATGGGTGTTTTGACTTTTTAGCTCCCCAGAAACTTCTATGTTGTGTGGCTCCTTCATGAAAGGCTTGCCTGCTCTCTATGCTGTACATGGGAAAGTAAGCACCAGAGGCCGACCCACCCAAGAAAAGCATGAATAATTAGGAAAGTGTCTAGTTATCTGCATCAGGTGGTTTGTTTGTTTTCAGCTTGTCTTTTAACCTCTGCCCCAGCCTTGCCACCCACTTGCCCCTTTCTTCTCCTGTGGTTCATTGATTCGCATCTTGTGTTATTCCATGCTCTTCTCCCCTACTTTTGTTTTGATTGTAAGCATGTTTGTTCAGAAGAAAGTCACATGAATTTCATGGTACTTAATTACAGGTAAGTGTATTTAGGTAATGGTACTTAATTACAGGTAAGTGTATATAAGATGTATGTGTATTTAGGATTGCAAACTTTCAGACAAAGGTCTTTTAATTCTACGGCTTTGCCTGCTTAATCTCGGTTCAGTTGGGAAGGAGACAGTTGCCGTATCTATCAGGCCACTCACATTTCGCTACCATTTTGCTTTTAGTGGGACCCCTCAGATCTAGGGGCTCTATCTTAACCAGGGTGAGAGGGTGTCCCCAGGGTGATCTCTGACTGGGATCCCAGCTTGAACAGTGGCAGCAAAAAAGGCTACCATTTTCCCAGCATACCAAGTAAGGAGAGTGAAGGGTGAAGAACAGAGGCAGGACTTATTGCTAATCTCTAGATCAGGTCCCATTCTGCCCCCTATCTTCCCTTACATGGCTGTTGTTTAATTTTCTGGAAATTAAATAGTATATAAAACCCCTGAGGCGTGTAAATTCATAAAATCAAGACCCTTTTCTTTTTGTGTATGACAAGCAAGAGCCTCTCAAGGAAGCCTAGGAACTCCTCCCAGTATACTAAGGAACTGAAAAGGATCTTGGTAGATTCTAGGAAATAAGGATACTTATTTCAAGCCATGGAAGAAATGGGAAAAAGTTCTCTCTTTATATCCACTGTCTTTTGTTGGCTAACCGAAAACTGTTGATTTCCCAGATCCCCAGAAAAAGAAGCTGAGCAAGTAGAAGCTAAAGATGATAGAGAGCTGAAATCCGCTGAGTCTTCTGGTAAGGAGCAGTGCTTTTGGATCACAGAAAGGTTCATGGACATTGTTCCAGAGCAATCCTTTATTCATGAATGCAGAGATCTGCACCTACATAGTTCTACAGCTACAAAGTATGAGGGTTGAGTTCTTTTTCACATACATCACATACTTCACATACATAATAGTTCACAAAGATACTATACTAAATACTAGATACTAAAGATAATGCCTTTGTATTCTATTCTCATTAACCCTGAATTATGATAATCCCTTAACTCACATTAGAATTTGGCCTCCACAGGATATGTCGCTTGGAGCAGGACACCATCAGAAAATCATGTTAAGTAATGATGGTAAAAGCTCCCAGCACTTAATATACCTGCTTCAAATGGCATCTCATCTGGAGGCCAGATTGGCTTTCATAAGGTACAGAGCCTTCTTTACAAGGCTCCAACACTTTGGAACTCGTTTCCAAGAGAGAACAAGGCTGCCCCTTCCCTGTTGACTTCCTGGAAATGTTTAAAGACCTTTTTGTTCCAGAAGGGGTATGTCTCTCAGAGCACAATCCTAACATGGAGTTAGGCTGGCACAGTTAGGCCAGCAAAGTTTGGCCGGCACAAGGATACCACAACGTATGTTTGGACCACTCTCTGAGTCAGAGAGGACAGCACACAGATGTACACCATCCTCCCTGACTCTGAGAGTGGTCCAAACGTGCTTTAAGGGATTGTGTATACATTTTTTGACTTCTTTATAATTAGGCATCTCAAGATGAAACTTTGTTAGGAATTGAGTTTGTTCTGCATTTTTAAAAAATTGAGAAACTTTTTGGGCTGGTTCTTTAGGGTAACTTGGCCATGTTTGAAATGCTGACATTGCAAGAGTAAGGAAAAGGCAAAAACAAACAAGGCAGATGTTGAAGAAAGAGGCATCTAGACTTTAGTGGTGTGGAGCTTTGTGTTTATAAAAGGAGAGAGGCTGAGTTCCTGCAAGGAGCTCTGGATTGATCTCTTGCTCCTCTTACAGCACAATCCTAAGCACACTTACTCAAAAGCAAATTTCACTGTGTTCAATGGGGCTTACTTCCAGGAAAGAGTGTATAGAATTTCAGCCTTCAATAACCAACAACTTTGGTTAGCACACATCATTAATGAAGTATATGTTTGATAAAATTTTCCAGATGATAAGGAAACCATTCGGAAATAGATATGATTCAGCAAAATGATAGGGGGTTGGGTCAAATGTAATAGTGGTAGTTGATCTCTCACAAAGTCAGCAGGTTTGTTGTAGAGTTGCTGGAGTGAAGGTACTCTGTCCCCCACAAGCAGCCTCTGTGGTGGCAGAGACCTGCAGAGGACTCCCTCCAACTTAACGAGCTTAGACCCCAAACTACATGTGACATTAAATGTATCATTGTGCAATTAGACACTCGAGCCAAGCCTCTGTGATTGACAGAACATGTAAAAGAGCCTCTCCAGGTGACTCCAAGTATCTGAACTTGAGAGGAGTGCTGAGCCCTCTTTTGTAGCATTTTTAAAAATATATCATTACCTTTTGTGTTTTTATGGCTATAGGTGATCAGGAAAGCAACAATGCAGAAGCCACAGAGAATGATGTCCAGGCAGATTATGAACCAGATTACAAGGAGCCTGATGGATGTGGGCTGGAGCAAGAGTGCGACTCACCTGATGACGATGATGAGACTCCTGAGACATATGAGTCCTATGATCGGTGGAACAACTCATGTGGGCAATATGAGGGGGGGAAGGAAGACGAGTCTTATGCTTATCCCTCGTGTTCCATGTATGACTCGCAATATGAAAGCCTTTCCTTCCCCGCTTATGAATCACCTTCCAGATATACATCTTGTTCACGGTACACAAGGAAAAACGGAGTGTACTACAAATGTGGAGCCTCTTCTACATACGACTCCATAAACCCATATGAGTCTTCTTCTGCCTTCTACGAGTCACCGTATGGCTGTGAATATTCTCCCGCCTATGAATCACAATACAATTATGAATATGCTCCTTCCCAGGAATCGGAATATGGGTATGAACCCTCTTCAGGGTACCAGCCCTCCCCAGGGTACCAGTCTCAGTACCGGTATGACAACTCTCCTCCATATGAGTGGCAATATGGATACGGGACCTCTCCCGTGTATGATGTGCAGTATGGACTCAAGAACTCCCCTGTATACGAGTCTCCTTATGAATATGAATCTTCTGGGTACGAATGGTCCACAGGGCAGAGTGAACCACAGCCCAGATATATCTTGGTGCAGGACACTATTGGCCGGAACAAATTGCAGGACAGCAAGTCACATGGTGGGGGCAACGAACCACATGATACACCAGAGACATCTTCTGGAGGTCATGATGAAGCTCAAGGGCCGAAGGGAGCTGCCCATGGAAACAAGGCATCCGTGGGTCACAACGAACCATCAGTCACCTGCATCCGGGCAATTGCTGGAGGTACTGAACAAACTTTGCTCTCTGATGAGAGCAGCCAGCAGAATCAGCTGCCAAATGGAACAAAGAAACAGCTGCTGGATGGCTCAGATGGGCTCCTGGGTGGCATGAAGAAATTACTGGATGGGACCAAGAAACTCTTGCGTAGAGGGAACCAATTTTCCAAGGAGCAAATCCCAGGAGGAGCCATGTGGTCAAGTGGTATGAACCAGCTCCCAAACATAAACAGCCCACCCCAGATGGGGATAAGGCAGTCGCAGGGTAGAGGAAGCTTCCAGCATGGGAACAGTGTGTTTCCTGACGGCTCTGGCTGGCCCAGAGGTGAAAGGAACCCATGCTTGGGCACAGCAGCCCAGTCACATGTCCCAAGAGGAGGTCGCTGGTCGCGAGGAGGAATGACACCTCATCTTCCAGATATTTCCAACAAGCTCCTGGGCAGAGTAAATAGGCTCCCTGGCAGGTGCAATTTCTTGCCCTCCCATTCCAGCGGCTCCTTTAACTCCTAGATTGAGGAGAAGCTTATTAATCCTGGATAGCTGGAGAGATGCATAATAAAGGGTGGCAGTGACATTTTTCAGTTTGTGTGCCACTGTCATTTAATGAAAAGCCGGGAGCATAGAAACTGCTAGAAAAAAGCCAGCAGGGTCTTTGCAGCCCAATCCTAGGCTAGTTGTATAGTAAGGAACTTGGGGAATTATTGTTCTACCAAACGTGGGAGCGGTATTTCTGATTCAGTTACTACAAGCCACAAATTCTTCAGCTTGAAACGTTAACAGATCTAACACATACTTGCAATTCATAGGTATGGCAGCTTGCTGATATTGAAGGACTTTTCTTTTTCGAAGAAAAACTGAACGTTTTGTTCAGGGATTGGGTTTTTCTATCAGGGTTTTTCTATCAGGGATTGGAAAAAAGGGCTTCGCACACATGGAAATGTGAGTGGGTGGATGGAGAGGAGTAAGAGACACTGTGTGAAAGCCATACAACCCAACCTTATTAGGCTAGTTACACCAGAACCGATTTCCGCTGTTGTAATAGGCTGCATATTATGCCAGCAGCAGCCATTTTGGTTCCATAATTGCAAACTAGCATCGACGGCCTGCTGCTACAGCTGGCAACCTGTTCTACAGCAGGTAAGCCAGTGTGGGGAGCCACATCTTGGGCAGGGAGGGGGAGAAATCAGGTGGTGGGAGGGCGTGACAATGGCAAATGCTGGATCTTATCCCCCTTTCTAAAACCTTCCTGTCCCATTTCCCTCCTTGAGTATAGGCCACCAAAAAGGTGCTTATATCTGAGGAGGGCTTATGCGGAGGATTTTTACCTGCCTCCCATTTGCCTTCTGGTCATCCCCCCACACATCATAAGATGCAACACACGTCTTTTTGGCATGGGCCCATCAGCGCTGGTGGCCTTAGAGACATAGAGTTGTGGTTGCACATCTTGCCTGTTTTTAAAACTGCAGCATTAAAGATTTTCTCTGCAAACATGAGGGCTCAAAATTTGGGTCCAGCCAAATTTTAGCCCTCTAGCCTGAACCTGTGTTTGCTTGCCCAGCAGTAAGTCTTACTAAGTTCTGGGGCTGGTCAAAATTTGATGGGCCCCCTGTTACCTGGTTGGCCCCCTTCCTTGGTGGTGGGCATTGTGAAAACTTTACAGGTGGTGGTTGGGCAGCAGCAAAAACAGGAACATTGTAGCTGGTGGCTACTGGCAGTGGCATACAAAGAGGATGGCTGGGGGGGGTGGCCCTGGGTGCCAGGTTGCAGGGGGGTGTCCAAGAGGTGCCCCAAGGTGCCCCAAGATATGCCCCGGGTATTACCCTTGCTGTCTCAGCAGTTTGGCTAGCACTGAATGCAGCTGCCCACAAGACAGACATGCTTATTGGTACGATTATATGTACAATTATAAAGTTATTAATCAATATACAAATATAATACAAACGTACAATACTGTATATTATATGCTGTATATACAAAGTTCAATAAAAGAAAATGTTCTCTCTCTGCGCTTCTTCTCTGGACATTATTATAATTTGTTTTAGGTCCTCACTATTACTGAAAATAATTTTGTCCTGGGCCCCAGGGGCCATATCACCTTGGGGTATTGTGGCAGCTAGTGACTCCTAGTTTTACTGCTGATTCCAGCTGCTGTCAGAGGAGATGTAGAACTGCATCCCCAAGTGTCACAATCTCAGCTGCCCTGGTGAATAAGCATGCTCAGTTGGTAGCACTAAGGAGAGGATGCCTCTTCTGGGATGGTGGTTGCCACTGATACCATCTGAAATGTTGATAAGGTATTTGTATGAACAAAAATAAATAAATTAGTAATCTATTGCCTGACTAATTGGGGAGACCTTTTTAGTATCTCAGATGTCTTTCACTGATTAATCAATTACAGATCTCAGTGTGCTGAGTACGGGAACAGCAACATAGACAAAAGGGCAGCCTCCTCTTTGTCCTCCCTCCCACTCTCCACTTGAGATGTGGTTAGTTCATTATCTCCTAAGTGAAAAATACAAAGAGGTGACATCACAATTGGCTTGAGCATCCCATTGGCTGCCGCTCTTGCTGATGTTGTCAATCAGCAAAAGAATTAGATTGTAGGCTCCTGTTGAGCTCCCTTCCCTTCCCCTTCCCATCAGCAAGCAACTGTACCTGTGCAGGTGTGAAGCAGCACCTGCAAGACCCTGAAACTGTGCCCATCATGCAGCCAGGACAGTTTCTCCTTTAACAATAAGGTAGGCTCTGGACCCTTCTTTGGAGATTGAGGGGGCACAAGAACTTAGAGTGACTCACTAATCTATTTGTGAGACAGTTGCCAGATAATGGAGATGTGTCATTGGTTGAAATCAGGGATTGTTTTAATTATAGTCGCCTAGAGAGGAAGGCTTTCACTTCCCCTAGCAGACTCGATTCTGCTCTCCGACAGAGACAGATACGGGCAACGGTGGACCTTGTGGGTCTTATCCAGCATCACAGTTTTTTTCTGCATTTGTTTACATGTAAGTTGCACTAGCTGTGGTTGTGCTCCCATTCATAAACTCAAGACAGAACTTTTCTCAGCATCAGCTGCTCATAATTAATTGCTGTAAAACTGTCCAGTAAGAGAAGGCGCAATCCTCACCAACTTTCCTGCACTGGGGTAAGGGCGATGCAGCTCTAAGGTAAGGGAACAAACATTCCCTTATCTTGAGGAAGCCTCTGTGACTGCAAATGTCCCATTGGCACAGCTTTGTCAGTGCTGGAAAATTGATTAGGATTGTGCTCACATAAACACACAGACATACACTTATTCTCAAAGGTGTGTAGAACCATCAATATCTGTTAGTCTAGATACTAGGGCTGTATCATTCTATGTGTGACTTTCCCAGCCTCCAGCTTTGGGAATGTGGGTCAGGGTGTGACCATTCAGGGACAGGTTCTTCCATCTATAATTGCTCCATTTTCTGTGAACTTTCTTGGCCACATTGAGTGCTTCTCATGAAACAGGATGTTGACTGATTTCCAGATCCTTGTGCATTACGTGGATTCAAAGTACCAATTGCTTTACTTAGGGCACAATCCAAAACCAACTTTCCAACAGCAGGGTAAGGGCAATGCAGCTCTGTGGTAAGGGAACACCTTGAGGAGGCCTCTGTGACTACTATTCCACTGCAAAATGCAGAAAATGCCCCATTGGCACAGCTATATCAGTGCTGGAAAGTTGGTTAGGCCTGTTGTTTACTTTCAGAAGAAGGGGTATGAAGGTGGGGAGCTACAACACTTCCTTTTGCATTTGCACATATGATGAATGAGGGTACAAACATCTTTTTCCAGAACATAAGGAACATACGTCCTCTTGACAGAAGCATCGTATTTGCCATCTGCTGCTGAATTCCAGCTGGGTTTCGTCCCTCCTCCTCACAGTGGCCAGCAGAGCCACCAACTTACTTGTGAGCAGCAGGAGGTCACAGCGGTGGAACTGTCATCATTATAGCTCTTTAAACAGGCTATTTAAAAACCAAACTCACCTTTTAATGTTTCTGTGATCTGCTACTGTTCTTACTGTTTTTATTGATTTTACATCTGCTGCTTTGGGAGCTTTGCTGGCTGAAGAACTGAATTTAAACAATGCTTTAAATAAGTAAGTTGCCTGTTTGTTTATTTAAAGCATTTTGATTGATAGTTCACTTTGCTCTAGTTGTTAGATCAGGGGTCTTCAAACTAAGGCCCAGGGCCCACATCTAGCGCTAGCCCAAGATCTCTAGCACGGACGTGGGGGTGCCAATTGGTGCCCCCTTGTCAGCGCTATTGATGTTGTGCCAACGCTAGCACGTAGCATCCGTGCAACATCACTTTGAGGATTGCGCCCTCATTTAAATTTCCTTCATAAAACTGATTTTTTTTGTCCTGCAAAAATGTGTAAAATATACAATGTGGCCCTTGTACTGAAAAGTTTGGAGACCCCTGATTTACAGTAGATATCTGTGAACTCTAGAATTACCAGACTGCAACCTGGGGGTTCACTTATTTACTTCAGAACTACCAATGTGTTATGAACAAAGGAAGCTAGGCCTTGGTCTGACTCCATTTTGCAAATGCAGGCCCGGCCGCCACCACCCTCACTCCCCACAGCTGGTGGGAACCAGGCTCGTTTAGGTATGTATTGTCTGGACTCAATGGCCAGGAGCCCAGATATTCGCTTCCCAGAGTGGAGCCCCTGGTTAGATCAAGGACAGTTCCTATCAGTGAACAACAACTTTGAACCTCAGGTTGGGAGGGGGAAGGAGCCGTGGCCTAGCAACTCCCAGAGAAAGGCCCAGGAGAAGGGAGGGGGTTTTGGGAACAGGTTTGTGAACTGAACACTCTGTTGGATTAGTCAGTTGGCAAGACAGACAGCCATGGCCACCTGGCCACTCAGGTATTCGGTGGGCTGAGGAATCATAGTGAGTAATAGAGCTAGTTACAGATAGGCAGACGACTTTATTATTTTGCATTGGGGTTTTCATGTACTTTCAAGCTGTGTATTTCTTGGGCCTTTTGTGCCTTTGTAATGTAACCCTTAGTTTAATAAACAATCTATTTTACAAATGGATGTGCCTTTTCTTCTGGGCACTGAGTTCAGCTTCCAGTCCAGCCACTGGGGCTTAGCGACCACGGGGGTTACTTAGAACCTCAATTGGGCACGGGTAGAGTCTCCTGGACCACTGGGGGCATGCCAGAGGTCAGGAGGGAACTGTCTCCACCACCTGAAGTCTCTGGGGGTCTGCAGGTGAGGGATCAGGATGTTGAGTTGAGGGCAGAGCAGATGAGGTTTCTTCTGCCATTCTTTCCATGCTCCTTGTGTCAGTCCCTTTCCCACCTGTTTGTAGTGATGAAGACTGGGACCCACATTTTAGAATGATAATATGTCTGGCACCCACAGGAAGTGATGTCATAGCTGGAAGTGCCATCATTGTGGAGACAGAGCTTGCTGCTTTCCTGAGAATGCAGCAGTAAGTTGAGTTCTTTCTCAGCCATTTTCCAAATAGCAAAGTGAATCAGAAAGAAAAAAAGCCAATTTACAACCTTGGCATAAGCAAAATTACCACACATCTCTCTCCCGTTCCAGTGTCCCAACTTCCCATATTTTTAATGATGGCTGCCCCAGATGCCATGTGACCCACCTGAAATTGGCTCGTGAACCACCTATTGGATTCCTCACGCACAGTTGGAGAAGCATTGGTCTAAGCACAAGCTCTTTTCTTGTGTAATCCACAATCCTTTCAAAGCTCACATGGTTCTCTCTCTCTCTCTCTCTCTCTCTCTCTCTCTCTCTCTCTCACACACACACACACACACACACACACACACACTTAATATCTGTACTATTATTTTAATAACATGAATCCAAGCATCTTATGGCATGTGTTCAGGACAGAGCTTCTGAATAATTGAGGAAGAAGAGGAAAAGGTGTATTAAGAGAAACCAGAAAAAAAAAAAAGATCCATTGTGTTACCAGATGCAAAGGAGGACTCAGATGTTATAACTTTAAAAAACTGTGTAGAAGATCATTGCCAGGTACAGTTTGTTATGTGGGAATGAGAAATGCTGTACCTATCAGACTGCCCTCTGTTGTGTGACTATTAAAGTTCTTTGCACCTAGCCACCCTAGAAGGAAGGCATATAAGCAAATAAACACAAAGTATGCTCAAACACTGCTTTGGAGATGAATAATGTCCTTAAGGCTGGTGCTCAGATTTAAGTTCCTGCCAATGAACATTTTAATCCAAAGGACTTTTTGTCCTCAAGAAAGAACTGCTTTATTATTCAGTTACATGTTTCTGATGGCCATAAACATCTATCACTCTGGTATGCAATACTTAAGAGAGCAGGGTAACCAGAGGTACCCTTTTTTCTGTGGAAACAACGTTTGCCAGGATGTGATGGACATAATGCCTAAATACAACCAATATGGATTAGAGCTGAGCACACGCATTTTGGTTACATGTCCAATAACACAAAGGGCCTGAAGAGAAGGACTAATTTTCCCTGTAAGGAAGTATTGGCAGAGGATGTCTGGTTTAACAGTAGATTTGACTAGCCTTAGAAGTTACAGCAAACTGTGGGTCGGGACCCACTTGGTGGGTCACAACCTGATGTCAGGTGGGTCGCAGAAAGCTGGGAGCAGCCATCTTGGAAACTGCAGACCTTACTCTTGCTATATTCCTTCTGTGAGTGTGAACAGTTTAATTTTCAAGCGAGGGCTTTTTTAAATGTTGTTTTTAGTTCAGTGCTTTTACATAATATTTTGTACTAATCTTGCTTTCTGTCAGGGATGTTTCATGGTTGTACAATTGCTGCAGTACAAGAATGCCAATTTGCATATCAGGAGTGTCATTTTATTATGTTACAAAGACAGCACTTTCTGCTCAACGATGTCACTTCCTGCCACAACACTTCCAGGTTAATGACATCACTTCCGGTGGGTCCTGACGCTGTGCCATTCTAAAAAGTGGGTCCCGGTCTGAAAAGTTTGAATACCATGGGCAGCACAACCCTATACCCCTTAGTGCCGGCGCTGCGCTCTTGCGCTGGCCAAACGCTGTCGCGAACGTGCCGTAAAGTGCATTCGCATCGGCGCTATGGCGTTCGGCCGGCGCTGGCGCCAGCGTTCGGGCGCTGGCATGACTGTTGGCAGCGCAGGCCGTGTGCCAGTTAAGCGCCGGCGTCGCTCGGTCGGTGCAGGGCCTCTGCAAGGGCGTTCCAGAGGCGTTCTAGGGGTGTAACTGGGCGGTGCAGTGGGCAGAGAAGGGGGTTGTGATACAGTTGTGATGCAGGACGGCTGTAGTGCCATATCCCAATACCAGTTCCAGGCCAGGGCGGCCCTGATTCCGGCCGCTCCCGTGCACACTCCTCTACGCCTGCTATTTTGCCGGTGTAGATCCGAGCAGGCCCATAGGGGTGACTGGGGCTTACTTGGGTGCGAGGGGAAAACCTTCCCTTGTCCTGCATGTTGCTGCTGCTTTCTCCTAATGGGCCTTGGGATATGGCCCTGCTATGTCAGCCTTACTAGACTGGCATAAGGTAGGATTGCGCTCTGAGTTACAGTATGCATACAGAGAACAAAAGCCAGACAGAGTTTAAAAGCTCCATGCAGTTTTTCAATCACTTGTTTGGTTCACACAGCATGGCTGAACTTTGGTAAAGAAACACAGCAAAACTTATATAACTTGACAATCACCTCGTTTTGTGAATTCATTATGTATATTACATAATATTGATTTTGTTTTTAGCCACACTGTGGATGGATCTCCTTCTAAGTCTTCATGTTGGTTGAATTCAGTATTTTGTAAACCAGGCTGTGCTTTGTATGAAAAGTCCATCATTTTGCACATTTATGGTTTCCCAACATCATAATTTTACACATATAACAATTTGTATTTAAAAATGTCAATTAAAACATTTTTTAAAAAACACATGCGCCAAAACTGATACACAGCATAGGCCCTGATCCATTTTCCCCACCATTGTATTTTTCTTGGAGATGTTATTGTGTACATCTGGTTAACGTGCACTATCCTCCATGTGTTGTAGGATCAGCTGTCCACACCACTGCCTTTTGCCACTCCTCAAGAGGTTGCCCAGCCTGGTCAATGGCCATGACCACCTCTAACCTCAGTTGAGAATCTGAAGACCTTCGTTGTACACCTTGAGACAATACTCAAGACTCAGCTGCTTTTACTGCATTTACATCCTCACTCATTTCTGCAGAAGACATCAACTCACCATGGTGGAGTATTATGAAGCACTGGGCCTCCCCCGAAATGCTTCCAACGATGACATTAAAAAAGCGTGCGTGTCTCTTGAGCATGTCTAGTCTTACCCCTCTATTAGCATCTTTTGTTTTCCCCAAGAGGATTTCTGCTAGGGATTGCAACACACACACACACACACACACACACACACACACACACAGACAGACACCCACCCACACATACCCCTTAAATAATATTTTTCCATTTGCTTTTTCATGCAGCGCATAATCCTAACCTGGAGTTAGGTCGGCACAACTTAGGCCACCAAAGTTTGGCCAGCACAAGTGACACCGTGTCGTGAACAGCAGGGAAACAGGCTCAGCTAGGTTCTATTTGAGGCTTGTGCCTGTCCTCCCCCCCCCCCCGGGGACCCTGGTGGTGAGAAAGTTTTCCCCTGGAGGCTGTTTTGTTTGGCTCAACCAGCTGTGGTGAGATAGGGGGGCCTCTAGCAGGAAAACCTCCCAAGGACATCTTCTCCGTACCAGGAGCTGTTTTGTCTCTGGCTGATGAGGGGGGCTGGGAAAGCGCAGGGGAAAAGTAAGATCAAAGACTCAGACTTTTTAGTCTTGTGGGGGAGAGACCATCCTGCCCTCATCACACCTGGTTCTGTCCTCTGCTGGGTGAGTGATAGGTAGAATGTAATTAGACTAGGAGATAGGTGTTTTCTTATTTTGCATTAAGCAGCATGTAGTTATGCCATGCTTTGGCCTGCTTTGAAAGGCCTTATTAAGCCTCTATGCTGTAACCTGTAGTTTTAATAAATCATCATATTTTGCTCCATGGTGTGCCTCATGTGCTGGGAGCGGGAGTTAGCTGAATCCAGTCTAGACGTTGGGCTACACTACTGGTTGGGCTAAAGTAATGCCTCCTGGGACACTGGAGGTTGCTGGTGGCCAGGAGGGGACATCATCCCACGATCCCTGGGGGCAGTCTGGAAGTGCCAGGCTCCCGGGTATTGTGATACACCGTAAAGTCTGTTTGGAGCACACAGATGTGCACCATCCTCCCTGACTCTGAGAGTGGTCCAAACGCGCTTTACAGTGGCCCTTGTTTTTGCTGGCCTAACTTGTGCCGGCCTAACTCCAGGTTAGGCTTGCGCTGTCATTTTCATTGTTTAAGGTGGTGATCCTATACACACTTGCTTCGGAGTCCCATTGAAATACATGGGGCTTACTTTGGAGTAGACACACATAGCATTGTGCTGTATGATGTATTGCAATGGATGCAATATGAAGTACAGTACTGAGTTCCAATCTATCCTTGTTATGTTGAGAGGAACATCATTGCTATCAGATTCCCTGCCCAACCCAAGACAGAGCAAGGTGTACTGGTGTCTGAAGCAGAAAATCAAAATAGTACACGATATAGTCGTTAAAATTAAAATCATAATCTAAATAATAGATATTCTGCTACTCTTTAATTGTACCCCCAAATAAGCCACTGGAGATCTGCAGTTGGTTTGCCCTAGATGGTGGTAGGGCTGCCACCATCCCTACCTGGTAGTAAGAGACTTGTCTGGTAAATACTGAAGAAACAGGGAACAGTCTACAGCTCAGGAAGGGGGAGCTGCATTACCTTCTTTGCACTGGGTCAGTATAAGGCAAAAGGTGGCTCAACACAAGTCTGTAGTGATTGACAGCTGCTGCTCTAACAACTTAATTGTAGTTAATGGGTAGAAGGATGCTGGCTTATTACTTATTGTGTTTTTGGTACCATAAAGATACAGGAAGAAAGCTCTCAAGTGGCACCCAGACAAAAACCCAGAAAACAAGCAATATGCGGAACAGAGATTCAAGGAGATTGCTGAAGCCTACGAAGTGCTTTCTGACAGTAAGACATTAACTGCTCTCTCTCTCTCAGGTGGGATGCACATGCATACAAGTCTGCCATTGTTTGGGCTCCAGCACTGGAGCACCTGAGCCCCAAGCAGTCACTGGTTTCCATTTCCAGCTGATACACTTATAATCCAGGATCCAGCATGAGACACCAAACCATTGTAACAACCACTGTTTCTGGGAACTGACGGTGGGCTGACTGAGTTCTTCCTCTTTCTCCCTTTCAGGGAGCAAACGTGATGTCTATGACCGCTATGGTAAAGATGGGCTTCTGGGAAGAGGTAAGTGATAGAAAACCTTCTCCTCCGTTATGGTGAAAGATAACACTGAAACTACAAATTTAATTGTGTTCCATAATTCCTTCCTTATTTTTTATTATTGGTTTGATACTATTATTTTTGAATAATATGAATTTTACAACCTGGGGCAGGCTGCATCTGAACTGAGAAAGGACATGTGCAGAGATGTTGCTTAATGCTTACTTCTATTCCTTTTTGCTTCTCAAGTTGCTTTCCCTAAAGGTTTTTCATCCACAGTGGAAAAAAAACAAGATCCTTGTATCGCAAATGGCCAATGTATCCTAACCCTCTTCCAGGACCCAATCCTGCGGCATGGGTCCATGTGGACCTGCGCCAGTGAATTTGCTAGTGCAGGTCCAAGTAGACCCCCTCCACACTGTGGAGACTTACCCTAGGTAAGGGAATGAATTTTCCCTTATCCAGAGGTGACTCCACAACTGCCCCCATCCCAGATGCAGAGGTAGCCATTTTGGCATCACTGCACAGGCGGGGGTGGGAGGAGAATAGGATTGAGCGGTTCAAATAGTAGAATTACAGGATGTACAATTTAAGCAATCTCTGTCTTACCGGCTATTGTCTTTCTTCCCAGGCTGCTCAGAATAAATGTTGACTGGGGGCGCAATCCTTTTTTTCCCTCCAAAATGGTCTTATTTTCTACTATACAGTAATGGGAAAAGGGAAATGTTTATACAAAAAGGGAAGGGGTAGTAACACAAGGTATACACAAAAGGTCATGGAGAGATTACATCCATATATTAAAATCTACTTTAACTATTTTATTTATTTATTTATTTATTTATTTGATTTATACCCCGCCTTTCCGCCACAAAGGCCCTCAAGGCGGCATTTACAAGGTTAAAATACAATAAAAACAATTAAAAACAGTATTAAAAGACAATAAAAACAATATTAAAAATACAACATACAACAAAATTAATCCCTGGGATCATAAAATATATATATATAAAAAAATGCAAAAAAGCCAGCCAGCCAGCCTGTCAGCAACTAAAAGCCTGCTGAAATAAAAAGGTCTTCAGCCCCCGCCGAAATACCGCCAAAGAGGGAGCAGTTCTTAACTACAATGCATTTCTTCAGCAATTATTAATAATATGATACTGCCAAGCCAAGCCTCATATAATGATAAGCAAATGTATCCATCAAAGTTAATTTATTAATCTATATTAGTAGTCTTGATATTCCATTGTCTGTCAGTGTAATCCAGTCTTTAAAATTATTTGGAGCCAAGAAGTTTTAGCAGGAAAATATTATCATTGACGTCAATTCTTATCTTACGCTGTTCCTGATTCTCATTGGCCCCTTTTCTCTCCCTTGTTTTGACTAAGTGTTATCATAGTACCTTCTCTCTCACTGTACTGGCAAAATATAGCAAATATTACAACTAAAGACTGGGGGCGCAATCCTAAGCCAGCACAAGTTTGGCCAGCCAAGTTTGGCCAGCACAAGACCATTGTAAAGTATATTTGGACCACTCTCGGAGTCAGAGAGGCCAGCTCACAGACATGAGCCATCCTCCCTGACTCCGAGAATAATCTAAACACACTTTATGGTGGCCCTTGTGCTGGCCAAACTTGGCTGGCTTAGTTTATGCTGGCCTAATTCCAGTTTAGGATTGCGCTCTGGATCTGATGAGGCAGTTGGAGCTACAGCACTTTAGAATGCTCCAGAGCAGTGCTTCCTAAACTTTTTAGCACTGAGATGCACTTTGTAAAAATGACACTCTATCGTGACCACATAGCTTTACTAGACAATCTAGTGCAGCGGTTCTCAACCTGGGGGTCCCGACCCCTTTGGGGGTCAAACAAGCCTTCCACAGGGGTTGCCGAAGACGGGGTTTCCCATCCACCTCCTAGAATCTAGGTGGACGGGGTGAGGGGAAGCAGCAGTTGTGAACGAGCAGCGGAGGCCCCTCCAGCCCATCATCGTGCAAGGGGCTTAGAGGCGTCCCTCCTCCCCTCCCATCTCGCCAGCTGCACCGGTCGACCAGCCCTAATGAGTTGCGCTCCAGCTTCGGTGCGGGCCGAGCAAGCTGTGCTGCCTTCCGCTCCGGTCTCCAACACTCGCCTCCGGAGCGTGCGGGCAGAGCCCAACGTGCGAACTCTGCACATGCTCAAGGAACGCCGCCCCCAGGGCCCGGCCGAGCCCTCCAGGGAGGGCAGGGCCGGAGCAGGATAGCGGCCGCCCAGCTCGCCCGACGAGCAGCAGCACGTGCTCCCACCCCGGGCGGCTTAAAGAGCCGCCCCGACGGCAGCCGCGCGCAGGGTCTGCTTGCGCAGGGCGCGATGCGGCTCCTGCCGGCCCTGATCCCGCCACAGCCGCTGCTGCTGGCACTGCTCCTGCTGGCGGGGGACCCGTGGGGCCACCTGGCGTCGAGCCGCGCTGCCTCGTCCTGCCTCCAGCCGCACCAGCGCTGTCTCAGCAGGTGTGAGAAGCGGGAGATGCAGCGTGAGATCCTGGCTCTGCTGGGCCTGCCGGGCAGGCCCCGGCCCCGGCCCCCCGCCTTGGCGTCCCCGTGGGCTGCCAGCGGGGCCCGGCAGCAGCAGCCGCCCTCCGCCGCCGTGCCGCTCTTCATGCTCGACCTGTACCGCGCCATGGCCCGCGAGGAGGAGGAGGAGCACGGCAGTGGGTGCCCTTGGCACCAGGGCTGGGCATGGAGCAGCAGCGCCCGGCTCCCGAGCCCCTTGCAGAGGCGCGTCGCCAGCGGAGCGGACACCATCATGAGCTTCGTCAACCTGTATGAATCCTTCGGGGACCGGCCGGCCTGCCTCTGCGCCCCTCCTGGCACCGCGCGCCGCCCTTGGCACGTCCCGCTGGGGACCTGAACGGCTCGGACGCCCCGACTCTCGGTCCCGGTCCCCGCTGGGAGCCACCCTCGGGGCAGCCTCGATGGGGCACTGTGTGTGTGTGTGTGGCCCCTGCCCCTGAAATCCCCACGCAGGCGAAGGGCAAGCAGTGGGTGATTCATGGTGCCTTGGGCACTAGTTGCCGTTCTGCACAACAGAACCGGACACACCCTGTTGGCTTGCCAGGGGCAGCTGTTTAACAAGCCCTGGGTGTGGGCTTAATGGTTAGAGCCCCACAAACCACTTCTCCCTTGTTCCGGGGAGGGATGGAGGAGAACCTGCCTCTTGGGAGCCCCCAGATGTGAAAGCACAAAATCCTAGAGTTGACAGGAACAGCGGAGAGTTGAGCATCCCCACCAGCAGAGGCACTGAACAGTCTCCTATGCGTCAGCCTAATACAGGCTCTTCAGACCCCAGAAAACTACAAGGTGAAGGTTAGCAGACCCTCTAAGGCAGTGTTATGGTTGGGGGTCCCAACAGGCTGTCATAATAAAACGTGGGTCCCGGTGGAAAAAAGGTTGAGAACCACTGATCTAGTGATTCCAGAAAGAATTTTTTTATTTATTAATAAATTATTAATAATTGTGGCCTTGTGCTCCCAAGGCTGCTACAGACTTTACATATGGTATGCATGTGTAGACATTTGCTACACTGTCTCTAGATATGGGGATTTGGGGGTTTGTTCCCCCAAACTCTGACAGTCATTCCAGGGTATCCAGAAGGCTGAACCAGCAATCAAAATATGCAGTTAGGGACTTCCAGGCCAGGCAAAAGGCTGAAACTGGGTTCACACTTGATTGGAAAATGTGGCAGTTTAATTTGGAGATATGAAGATTACCTCATACCACAGGTTAGCATTCCGCCTTGAGAGCGGTCTCTCCATCTGGATTGCCTGCTGCTACAATTTTCTTCTGCAAACTGGACAAGAGTGCTTGCAAAGTTAAAAAAAAACAATTCAGAAACTTTTCACAACTCACCATAAATCAGCTTGTGAGTCCTGACCCACAGCTTGGGAAACACTGCTGTAGAAAGCAAGTAGAACCAACAGAAGCCCTGCTTCAGCTAAGCTTCTTTGTATCTCCTGGCTCCAAGTACCTTGCCCAGGCTAGGCCAGGCCTGAGGAGACACAATCGTGTGGGGAAATCCCTGGGGCTCAGGCCATGACAAAACAAACGATGCAGTACAAAATAAATTTATTGTAAAATAAATTTGGGCACCTCAGCCTTGTTGCATGCAAAGTTAAAACTCAATTCAAAACTTGTTTTTACAATGTAGTAACATCTGGTTTGTGGTTAAATTTAGGAAGGGGGGCCCAATCAGGCATCTTGCCTTGAGCCCAATATCAGCTTTCAGTGGGCCTGGCCCAGGCTGCCCATCCTGCTGTAAAGTGACACACCTTAAAGGGACGGCCTTAAACAGAACTCTGCCATCTTTAGTCATCTCTTGCCTGACACATTTCCTGTAGCATAGGGTGGGTAGTAGAGAACCAGAGGACCCTGGCATGTTATTTTAAGCCAAGTGGTCGATATGCGCTTGCCCATGGAAACCTGATTAGCTGTGGTTCAAAGGATTGACTGAAAGAAGCCTTTTTTGATTCTTGCTTTCTCTCCAATAGCCTGCTTTGGAAAAGGACAGGGATTCCTTTTTTGACTGCTTCTGGGCTCTGAAACCTCTTACCTTTTCATAAATCCTGAATGTCTGGCATTGACATTTCTTTCCTTCCATTTTACCTGTTTCAGGTAGGCCTGGGGGATCTAGAGCCAACTTTGGTCCTGAATACATGTTCCACTTCCGCAGTGCCCATGATGTCTTTAGGGACTTCTTTGGGGGACAAGACCCTTTCTTTGGTAAGTGTTCATCCCACTTAGGTACATCAAAGCTGTCTAGTCTAATCCCCTGACCATTAGCTTGTGCAATCTAGCAGAGAGCAGAAGGTGTTTATAGATAGAAGTTTGAAAACAGTATTACTTACTTTACTCAAGCCCATTGTGTTCAGTAAGACATGTAGCATTTTTGGAAAGTTGGTGGTAGTTTGAAAAGTCACTGTAGGTTATGTGTACATGCATTCCAAACCTGCAGGACCTGTTTAACTGGAGGTGTTAGTGGAACACACAAAAAATGGGTGTACCCTGTGGGAAGAGAAGCCTTCCTTAACCCACATTCAACTGTCTTAAAAAGAATCATTGTCATTTCCAGGCTAAACCTAAAAGAGGATCTGCATGTCACTTGCTCCCATCTCAAGTGACCAAGACCTGAGTTCTCCATCTTGCTTTTCAGGAGGTGCTATGCCCTTCGGTGCTTGTGCCAACCCAGGAAGAGGGTTCCGTTTCTTCTCTTCATCAACAAACTTCATCAATGGGAAACAAATCACCACCAACAGGTGAGGTGGTTGGCCAGTACCCCAGAATCACGAATCATTGTGCCTTACTCCAGTTTAAGCCATTACAATTTGCAGAGTTTACTTAGGGGTCCCAACTTCTTTTTTGCCCTGCTCCAATGCCGTTAACAGTAGCCCTGCATTTATTTTGTGCTTGTCAGACTGTTAAAGGCACATGAGCCGGACCAGTAAAAACAGTGTCAAAGCTGGGTTTATTGAAGGATGAGATATACTGTGGAATGAGGAGGTGCCAGAGTTAAATGGAGGGAGTCAAAGTGTTGTTAGGAAGCACACATTCCTTAGCATTGCCGTTATGGGACTAGCCCTCCTTTCTGTGTGCACAGTATCTTTCCTGCCAAATTTCTTCCACAGATATGCACCCAAAGCCTGATTTATATGATCCATTTTCGAGCTTGCTTTCAAATCTGGCCAACTGTTTCCTATCTGCATAGTTTGCATTTGTACAAGTACAAATCTGCATAGTTTGTTGTTTGTATGAATTTCTACACACCTGTGATGTGCACATTATGTGCAAAAGTCACAGAGCCCATCGCCGGTGATGTTTGTTGGTACCAATTTGTTCAGATGTAGGTTTGTCCCAATTTGTTCACTGTGCACAATTCAAGCCAACAAAAATGAAGTTGGTTTGAAAACAAGCCCTCAAACAGGTTGTGTGATTCTGGCCCATAAAGCATGTGGAAGAGTGCAATATTTGAAGTTTTTTCATTTTTTGGGTGTGTATGTGTGTCTGTGATTATCATAATATTTCTTCTTTGGTTTTTTTAAACTTATTTAAGAGCATCCAAGAAGTATTGAGCAACTTCTTAGGTATGGGTATTAATTAATCACAAAGGATTTATAGTAGCTGGGAAAAATGTCCAATATAGAAAGAAACAACTGTATGAACTGACTTGAAGCTATCCCTTAAAAATTTGTTTTTTCCCAATGAGATGTAGTGTTTGAAATCCCTGGAAGTCTTGCTAAAATCTCCAGGATTGTTTTCACTTATCATCTGAAGATTGATGCTGATTCCTGGAAATGCCAGGACATTCATTCATTCATTCATTCATTCATTCATTCATTCATTCATATTTACATCTCACCTTTCTCCCCATTAGGCAATATTCAAGGCAACTTATAGTATTTATTTTTTCTGTGCATGAGTTGGGAGTCCTCATAGCCTGCTTGAGTTAACTGCAGCTATGAAGGATGTTTGAGCAGTTTCCAAGAGGCACTTTTCCAAGTGGTGTTCCTCTTATATTTAGCAGGGGGAGAATAATTGTCCCTCTGCACCCCTGCACAGTGTCTTTTCTAGTGCTGGTGGTGTTCAGCATTTTATTTTATTTTTTTAGATTGTGAGCCCTTTTGGGACAGGGAGTCATTTAACTTTATTATTATTATTATTTGCCTGTAAACCGCTTTGTGAACTTTGTGTTGAAAAGTGGTATATACCGTATTTCCCCAAGTATAAGACGCACCTTAATTTTGGGGCCAGAAATTTGAAAAATACATTTTTGGGGCCGGCTGCTCTTTAAGGCAAACGGGAGCACGGAGAACGCTGCGTTCTCCGTGCTTCCAATTGCCTCAAGAGCCACCGGCCTCCCGCTCTTTAAAGAGCCGGCGGGAGGCCGGCGGCTCTTAAGGCAAGCGGGAGCATGGAGAACGCAGCGCTGTGTTCTCCGTGCTCCCGCTTGCCTTAAAGAGCTGGCAGGAGCGCTGCCCTCCCTTCTCTGTGCTCCCGCCAGCTCTTTAAGGCAAGCGGGAGCATGGAGAATTCAGCGCTGTCTGGCACACCCCTTGAATAAGACACACCCAATGTTTAGCTCCCGGTTTTTTGGGAAAAAGGTGCGTCTTATACTTGGGGAAATACGGTAAATACTGTTTGATTGATTGGTTGATTAAATTCCTAATGTATATAATGACGAGTGTGGGCAGTTTCTCTAATTTCTTTTCCACATAAGAATGCTTTCGCCAGATAAAAGATCGTTTCCAATATGTTTTGATGGATAAAGACAATCCACACACCTGTTCATTTCTGGATCTTACTGTCCTTACCGTCTAAGATGTGAAACTGACTGATTTTCTTACTGGGTAGCCCAATCCTACTTACCAGTGATTCTTCACGTGGCGATGCAGCTGTGCCAACATGGTTTGTGCTGTATCCCACAGGGGAGTTTCAGCCTCTGGAGGCCTCTTCTGGGTAAGGGGACATTTGCAAACCTGGGCCGGACTTTTGGGTCTACATGGACCTGTCTAGCTGTATCACTAGCAAGTCTGGGTGGACCCCGGGATATTGGTGTGTGCCATGGCTGCTGATAGCGCCCCCCTTCCTGGTCTAAATCCACCCTCCTCCCCATCCCCCTGCCCTGTTCTTCCCCCTCGCTGCCTCCCGCCCACCCTCTGCCATGACTTACCAACGCTGGCAGGTATCCTGTTGGTGTGTGGGTCTGGCTGTTTGCTGCGTCTGCAGGGGCAGTTCTGGAGGATGTGCCGCCAGGGTCAAATGCAGCTAGCTGCCCCCCCCCAAAAGTAATTGTGGTGAACATCATCGTGTCACTGCAATCACTTCTGCCTCCCCTTCCCACGCACTCTGCCTGTCCGCCCTGATCCCTGCTTTAAAAACAACAACGAACAAAGCCTAGTGTGGAGGAACTCAAGTCCAGACAGAGAATGATGCTCCAAGGAAGGCTCTGCCCTTGGCCTGCTTACACTGTAAGCCTTAGGGCACAAACCTAACCAACTTTCCAGCACTGACATAGCTGTGCCAATGGGGCATGTTCCAATGTGGCAGTTAGGGGGCACTCATGGAGGCCTCCTCGAGGTGTGGGAATGTTTTTCCCTTGCCTCAGAGCTGCATTGCCCTTACCTCAGTGCTGGAAAGTTGGTTAGGATTGCACCCTTCCAGAGATAGAATTACAAATCTGAATTCCATTTTTGGACTATCTTGGGCCAGATGGATATATCCTTTTGGGGCTACAGGCTGGATGATTTCAGGTCGTGGGCCGGATTCAGCCCACTAGCCATAGGTTGCCTCTCCCTGCTATGGAAGGTCAAAATGGTGTTAGAAAAGAAGGGGTTATTGCCCTTCTCCACTAGCTATGTAACTGTACAGAATTATTTCTTTCCCAGGATTGTTGAGGATGGACAGGAACGTGTGGAAGTTGCAGAAGATGGGGAGCTTAAATCTGTTCACATTAATGGTAAGCAGCAGAAATGTATGAAATGGCATGACTTGAGTTAGCAAGGGTTCTGATAGGAGCTACACTTTGAACGCAAGCTGCTAAAGATTTGGGGAGGGAGAAGGGGCTTCTTCTTTAGCTGAAAGGAATTTATCAGTCATTTTCTGTCTTATACACCTCCAGGCCTAATCGCTCCAGAGGCTTTCTAAAGCCCGCAGAGGCCATGTGTGTCCAGGTGGATCTCCACTAAGGTCCAGAGTCTTTCTGAAGCCCGCAGAAGCCGTGTATATCTGCCCATAGCCTCTGTGGTCTTCAGAATGAAGCCTGGAGCCAATTAAAGTTGACTTCCAGTTGATGGTGAAAACCGGAAGTCATCTTTAAATGGGTCTGGGCCAGTGGTGGGTTTCAAATAAATTAACAACTGGTTCTATGTCCTTCAGGGCAGCCGCTGCCTTTCTTCCCTCTCCCAACCTAAAATTAGCAACCATTTCTGCAGAATAGGTGAGAACTGGCTGAATCCCACCACTGGTCTGGGCTACTTTCTGAGGTCGCTGAAGGCCTCTGCAGTCACCATTTAAAGGTGACTTCTGATTTTTGCTGAAAACCGGAAGTCACCTTTATTCGGTTCTGGGTTTCATTCTGATGCCCTCAGAGGCTGCATGCAACTGCCCACAGCCTCTGTGGGCTTCAGAAAACCTGCAGACCAGACCAGAGCTCAGCTCCAGTTAGGTTCAGGGCGGGGGGATCACATGTGGCACTGGGTCAAGTGAGGCACTGCCTCACCTGCCTCTTATGACCACACATCCCTGCATTGACATGTTCGATTAAGTGCATGATGAGTTTGTTGCATTGAAGCAAGAGAGTCAAATAATCATCCTTTTGATGCCTATGAATGACTGAAACTTTGACATGAAGAATCCTGGATCTCAGAAGGAAGCTTTGCAAATTAAATGGAAGTCATGGTACCTTCTCCAAAGCATTCAAGCAGGAAGACTTTCCACTAAGCCAGTCAAGTCTCACTTACTTGAGACCAATTGTCCATAGAGCTTGTCACTAATGCATCCTTAAAGTGGCAGAGCTCACCTGAATCTGTTCGCTCTTGGCCAAGATTCCTGAACTTTGTTTTTCTAGGCACTGCCAAGTTGGTAATTACAATAATAGTCATTATGTTAAGGAAAACAAGACCAGTCCATCTAAATTATGGAGATGCCTGCAATATTATATATCTGGATTTTTAGAAGGCATTTGACAAGTCCCTTCCAAAAGCTCCTGAAAAAACTCCCGAGAAGTTAGGGAATAAGAGGACAGGTCCTCTACACATTAGAAACTGGTTGAAGAGCAAGAAACAGAGAGTGGATGTCAATGGGCTATTTTCACAACAAAGAAGGTAAAAAGCAGTGTGGCCAAGGATCAGTCTTGGGACCAGCACTTGGGACAAGCTCATGAATAGCTTGGAGTTGAGGATAAGCAGCAAGGTGGCCATGTTTACAGATGGCACTAAATGTTTCTGTGTGGTGAAGTCTTGAATGGATTGCAAAGAGCTCCAGAAATATCTCTCCAAATTGGGGGAAATGGGTGGTAAAATGGCAGATGTACTCTAATGTAAATAAGTATAAAGTGCAGGGATGTGCTCAAGTCATTGAGCCTGGGTCATGAGCTGAGCTCATGAGCTGAGCTGATTGAGCTAACTCAGCAACCCCTTGACTCATAAATCATAGTGTGCACCCATTACAAATGAGCAAAAATTTGAGTCTTTCAAGTCACGAATCATTTTGAGAAACAAGTCAAGTCACGAGCCAATGGCACATTTCCTCAACACCTCCAGCACCTGCCTCCTGAAACCAATCTAGCCTCCCACCATATCTGCTGCCATCCTCTTCTGAATGCCAGCTTCAGGATCACCCATAAAGTGTTTCGGTGCAATGCAAAAGTAGCAGGGGAAAAAAAAAACTAAGAACACACAGAGAGAGAGCGGGGGGCGGGGGAGGGCTCGAGACAGAGCCTTGAGTCATTTATGTACTCTTTTTGCATCATTAGCCCTGAGTTGCGTGTTGAGTTGAAGTCGGTAACATCCATAACTCAACTCAACTTGCTGGAAATAAGGATTTTGCATGACTCGAGTTGAGTCGTCACAAGTTGAGTGCCCATTCCTAGTAAAGTGATGTCAATTGGGGCAAGAATTCGAAATTTCACATATAGGTTGATGGGTTCTGAGCCATCTGTGACAGAGCAATAGAGAGATTTTGGCGGTGGACAGCTTGATGAAAGTGTCAACCTAGGGCGTGTTGGTAGTGGAAAAAGTCAATTCCATGCTTGTGATCATTTAAAAAGGGATTGAGAAGAAAGTGGCCAATATTACTATGCCATTGTAAAAATTGATGATAAGGCTGCATTGTGTCTGGTTCTGGTTGCCACATCTCACAAAGGATATAGTGGAACTGGAAAAAATGCAGAAGAGACAAGCCAAAATGATTAGAAGGCTGGGGCACCTCCCTTATGAGAAAAGGCTGCAGCATTGGGGCTCTTCTGTCTAGAAAGAAGGTGCCTGAAAGAGGAAACAATGGAGATTTATACAATTCTGCATGGGGATTTTCCTTCCCATTCAACACCAGAACCACAGGACATCCACTAAAATTGACTGGTGAGAGGGACAGAACAGACAAAAGGAACTATTTCTTTACCCATCACATAATTATTCTGTGAAGCTCCTATTAGGCAGCTGGCCTAAATACTTTTAAAGGGGATTGGACAGATTTGTGGAGGACACGTCACTCATAGGTTACAAATCATGATTTACTGTTTTAAAACCTCTGAGTTTTAGAGGTAGCCTATCTCTGAATGCCAGGTGTAGCAGCAGGATACAGGTACCAGTATCTTGTTGTGTGTTCCCAGAAGCACCTGATGGATCACTGTGAGATAGATACAGGAAGCTGGACTAGAAGGGCCATTGGCTGACCCAGCAGGGGTATTCTTATGCAAGATAGCCTTGCTTTGATGTGCAGTTTGTGACTGAAGTTGCTTCTGCCCCTTTGAATGTAAGATGCGGCCAAAGGCTATTATATCCTTTTGTTCCTGAAGGGGCAGCATTGGTGTCTGATTCTGCTGGATTCTAACACAAGACATTCCCCCCTTTCTTGTAGGTATGCCTGCTGACAGAGCAGCCATTAGGTCAGGGCATCCCAGGTACCGATCTGCGCCTGAGCTTGATTATAATGATGAATATGATTCTGATTCTGTCTATGAGGTGCGTACTGCAAGGAAACTGTTTCAGCCTATCAAAAAGAGGAGGTGCTACAGAGCAAATGATGAGTCCGATACGGAGGACATTGATTCTCATATGCGCAATGATTCTCATTCAGATGATGACACTGAGGATGAATCCCATATTCCTGAGTTCTAGCAGTATTCTGCATATCAATTTCACCCCATATATTGGTAGCAAGGAGGAATACGTAACATCCCTGATAAAAACACATTGAAGAAAAGATACTTGAGGAATCAACCGGTAGATGCAAAGTGGACCCTGGGTGAAACCAGGCACCTGGGCTGGAAGAGGCTGGCTACCAAGAGGAAGGTCATTGCAGCCAACGAGGAGAACAGAAACTATCCAGTGCAACCCTTTGGACAGAGAAGACAGTCCCTTGCCAAAGGGGATAGGTTGACTCCCACAAGTAGCAAGTTGATTGCAGTTATGGCTGACGAAAAAGATTGCAGTTATGGCATGGGAAAAAGAAGTCTCCTCGGTTACCAATATAGTGAGAACGGAAGATTATGGGATCTGTTAGGAAGGAGGTTTGCAAAGGGCAATGGGCTGTTTAATAAAGGTTGGGAACAGGACGTTGTTGGTTTCAGTATTTTTTATCATCTGTAGAGGGGGTAAAGGTAAAGGTTTCCCTGTGACTGAATGGTCTAGTCGTGACCGTCTGTAGGGGGCGGTGCTTATCTCTGTTTCTAAGCCGAAGAGCTGGCGTTTGTCCGAGGACAGTTTCCGTGGTCATGTGGCTAGCATTACTATATGCCAAGGCGCATAGAACGCCGTTACCTTCCCACCAAAGTGGTACCTATTTACTCACATTTTTATGTGCTTTCGAACTGCTAGGTTGGCAGGAGCTGGGAAAAGCAACAGGAGCTCACTCCGTCCCATGGCCTTGAACTGCCAACCTTCTGGTCAGCAAGTTCAGCAACAGTGGTTTAACCCACAGCACCACCACGTCCCTGCAGCACCACCACATCCCACCACGTAGAGGGGGTACTTCTATATTCTATATGACAAAATCATGCAATGGCCAAGGTTTCTCTGATTCTGACATCTTTTGTATGGGCAGGATGGCCTCAAGGATGAGTCATTCACAGTTCTGACTCTTTGAACAGCACAGCTGAAGATAAGAGACAAGACATCACGTTTCACATAAATACTGATTTGACAGCTTGAGATGGCCGACTCTTGAGCTTCTGTGATACTGGGCCAATCATACCATGTTTCCCACAGTGATCCCACAAGTATCCCAAATGAACTGGGGATTAAGAAGCTGGGGATTAAGAGAACAATAAGAGCTGACATTAAAAAATATCAAAGCATTGGAAAAGCATTGGACATTGCTCTCTATTGCTTGCAAGGTGACACAAAGGAATGGGCAATTACTGCCAGGAAGAAGACCTTAGAGCAGTGATTTCCAAACTGTGGGTCAGGACCCACCAGTGGGTTGTGAGCCAATTTCAGGTGAATCGCAAAGCACCTAGTATAACCATTTTATAAATATGGGAAGATGGGACACAGGAAAGGAGGATTATGTGGTTCTTTTATTTGTGTCGCAGTTGTAAGTAGGCCTTTTTCTTCCTGATTCTCTTTGCTATTGGCAAATAACCCAACGTCTTGCTGCATTCTCAGGAAAGCAGCAGGCTCTGGTGTCACAGTGACAGTGCTCCCGGCCATGACATCACTTCCAGTGGATCCCGGACAGATTGTTATTCTAAAAAGTGGATTCCGGTGCTGAAAGGTTTGAGAACCATTGCCTTAGAGAGATCATCTGCTTCTTCAAGTACATTTGATGTGAACATGGTCCAAGTGTAAACACCTAACGCAGGAAAGGAATCAGCATCTGAACTGTCGTAGTCTGTTTGTTAGGAGCAGGTTCAGAACACACAACGATTGGTGCTGGACAAAGAGCAAAATGGCTTAAATACAGCTAAACAAGACTGTCTCATTTAATATCAATATTATTGTAATCCTGGGCAGCTTGTATGAGACTGATGCTTAAAACAAATGTGTGCTTATTCCGTGGGAAAACCCATCTGTGAGTCATCTCCTTGGTGGAATTTGCAACCACACATTGACTGCAATCCAGTCAATTTCTTTGAGGCACACACTGCACCAGTCCATCCTCCCTCACTGCCAATCAACCCGTGGCAGATTTCCTAGGTCTGCAGGAATCCTAGCTGCACTTGCCCACCGAAAGAGGAATGAGTTTCCCTCTGAGGCATTGCCCTTTGCAGGGCAGGAGACTTCCTGGTTTGAGCATACACTGTATTGTAATTCTCGGCCCTAACTTTCATAGGGGTGTCTCTCCTCCCCCAGCCCCATGTTTCCTGCACTTCAACCAAGGAAGCAAAGGGAAATGCATTTTGAAAAAAAAGGGCTTCCCTCCCTACTTTAAACCAGGAAGGATGCTGCAGAATCAATAATAGTTCAGTTTGGAGGGGGCTTGGTTGGGCAGTTTCCCAGGGCAACTTTCTCATTTAGAACCATTGGGAGCGCTTGGGTGTCCATGGAAGCAATCACCATAAGCAGAATTTGTTCACATCCAATGAAAGCAGGTCAAGTCCTAATCCAGGTTAGGATTGCGCTCTTAATTGGATTCTCTCTCTCTCTCTCTCTCTCTCTCTGTGTGTGTGTGTGTGTGTGTGTGTGTGTGTGTAAAAATGAGTCCCACAATTACCAGGGTCACATTCTGCATACTGGGGGTGTGCATGCCTGCATGCATGACAACTCACCCTTCTTAGGGCAGTGAACCTCCAGCCCGCCCACCCCCGAAAAACCTGCAGTACCAGGTCCAGGGCTGGAATGTTTTCATTCCCATCTTTTCACCAGTGAGTCTTTGGAACCAACTTTATTAGTTCTCCTGTGATTAGTTCAGAAAGTGGGGGTTTCTCGAGAGGAGATCCCCTCTCCAAAAATGTCATGGGGTACCTTCATCAGGTCTGTAAAATCTGCAGAGAAAACAGGATGACTCAAGACATGCTTAATGGAGGTGTAGGGACCCCTGCCCCCTCTCCCATGTGGGGAGCTCAACATCAGATGGTGAGAAGAAGGATATTGTTTCCACCCACTTGGGGTATGTGCAGTTAAGGGGGAGACCAGAATGCAGCTGACAGTTCTTTTGTTTATATGGCTTCACAAGTATGTGGGGAGTGGACTCTTGGATACTTCTCCAGGTCCTTCCCCCTCATACCACCCCACATGACAATCACTGGGACTTCCTTCCCTCCCAAGGTGTACATAACCTGGTTGTTATACTCTGAATCCCATAATTCTCTTCCAAGGAATGCCATGAGTTATTGGGTATGATGGCCCAGTGGCCTCTGTCATAAGAACATAAGAACATAAGAAGAGCCCTGCTGGATCAGGCCAAAGGCCCATCTAGTCCAGCTTCCTGTATCTCACAGCAGCCCATCAGGTGCCCCAGGGAGGCATGAGACAACAAGATGCTTGCATCCTGTTGCCACTCCCTTGCACCTGGTACTCTGAAGTAGCCCACCACCTTTGTAAGGAGGTTACACAATCCATCATGGCCTATAGTCCACAATGGACCTTTCCTCCAGAAATCCGTCCAATCCCCTCTTAAAGGCATCAAGACCAAATGCCATCACCACCTCCTGTGGCTAAGAGTTCCACAGATTAACTACCCGCTGGGTAAAAAAGTACTTCCTTTTATCTGTTTTAACTCTCCAAACCCTCAGTTTTAGTGGATGCCCCCTGGTTCTGGTGTTTTGAGAGAGGGAAAAGAACATCCCTTTATCGACTCTATCCCTTCCATGCATAATTTTGTATGTCTCAATCATGTCCCCCCTCAGGCGCCTTTTTTCTAGACTGAAGAGCCCCAAACGCTGCAGTGACCAGCCACAGCCTAGCAAAAGGGCTCCATCCGACTCCCTTGCCAAGCTCACCCAGAAGACTCTCTTAGCTATCCCTCTTGCTTGCATCCTTCCTTTTTGTCCTCCCCTTCACCTTGCTTTTCCAGCCTTCCTCCCCTGACCGACGAGAGGAGGATCATGCATTGACATCATTGCTCCTGGTTTCGAAGTCTCACAACATTGCTTGTCCTCCACATGCTTCGATACGAGAACTCAGATTTCCCTTTATTGAATATGTGTGAGAACTGCAGCATACATCAGACTTCTGATAACTCATCTATTTACTCCTACCGACTCATTGGGAGCGTCCAGTGCATAAAAAACATAGGTTGTTGAAAAAACAAACAAGCACGGCTCACACAAGTGACTGGGGCACAGAGGAGATCTTGTAGGTCCAGCCATTCACACAGGCTTTTCTCAAGGTTAAATAAAGAAAACCCATACTACAACTCGTCATAACGCTGAATTAATTTCACAACTTTGGACTTGTATCTTATATTGTTGACATACGCATTTTCCCACCATTATTCATTGTTTCTGCATACCCCTAAACGGTCCTGGGGGTAAGTGTACCCCAGGTTGGGAACTACTGTTCTAGACTTAGGAAGCTCTACCATCAGTTGGTCTGAGCTGCTCTGAGAATCCATATTTTTAAAGGGGTCTCACAGCAAACATGCAATCCCTTGCCCACCAACTATTGCTTATTTCTGTATGGAAATTCTTTCAGAAAATATTTGCACTGCCCTGCACTGTATAAACTGCAGTATGAAGGTATTTGAAAATGAAAGGTAGCATAGCAATACCTGCAACCAGAAAATCAGACCTGCAGGGTTTACCTCTCCTGACCAATTGAAGAAGCAAGTTTTGGCATCCTAAAAATCTGAGCCTGTTGCTTCCCCAATTGCTCATTTTGATTTAAAAAACCCCCAAACAAACATAATGCTGCTTATCCTGTCTTTAAGTTTGGTATATTGAACTGGTTCAGGGGTAGATCACCTCTGTCACTGTTAAATCAATTATTGTTAAATCTAGACACAATGGCATGCCTTTTTCCTTCATCACTGCCTGCATATATTTGAGTGGCATTACCTGTGTGGTCTAGGCCTCACACCACGTTTCCTACTTGTTGCCAACCAACCACAAATCATGAAGGGCAGATGCAGGGTCCTGACATCATAATCAACCTCCCCTTTCCTTATCCCAGGCAAGCTGGCTCTGCCCACATGGAAAATGATTATGCCAAGGATGTGGCAGTCATACGTTTGGGAAAACGTTTTTGATACAGTGAGGTAGAGCTTGGGTTTCACTCAGTCATTCAGAACTTCAAATGCTTTGTTGGACTGTCCACCCAGACCACTACTAGACATCATAAAATCAGTCTGACATTTCAGGCATTATATCACTAATGGCAGAAACCTGGACGTGACACCCTTTCATGACCAAGGCCAGATTCACTGCAGTGTTACATGTGTTATAGAGGAGAGCCCCAGTCAGAGTAGGTCTATGCTGAAGAGCCGATTTCAGGCAATAATTTTGTACAGAAAAGAATGAGAACCCTGTTCCCTCTTGTGGCAGCTTCTCCACAGCTCAGAAACTCCTGGGAAGCACAGGTGAAGTGAAGAAAATTAAAATGCTGACAAGGAAATGCTTATCAGATTAAAATGCTATTGTAGTGCAGCACTAATTGTGGGAATTGTAAAAACAACAACATTTCTTCGGGGACTTGAGAGATTGCCTCAGATAGACCAGGAAAGCTTATGCAGAAATAAATGTGTTAGACTTTAAGGTGTCACAAGACTGTCTGAGGTTTTTGCTACAATCATGGCTACTGCCCCCCTCAAACGTTTGGGGATTGTGCACTTTCTCATTTGGTGTTCCCTGTTTTGCGGTATCTGGTCCTATCCAACATAGACAGGTTTGCTTTTATAATCTGTTGGGAAATTTCCCCTGTCAGTTTTGTCAATTACAGCTTTTGAGCAATTCCCAGATGCTTTTAGTGTAGAGATGCTATAAAGCCAGATGCTGGTAAAAAGCCAGCAACAAGGCAAGATAGTTGGGTAATTTAAATCTGACTTAGACCTGACTTCTGGAGGACAAATATCAAAATGAGATCTCGTTCTTTCCAGAGGCTGGGTAGTTATTTTGTTTTCTGTTCTACAGAGCCTGCTATTTACAGCATCTACCTGTTTCCGTTCTGCATGGGTCTGTTAAGGAAGCCCAGCGTCTCTACAGGATGGACAAAGGATAAGCTGAACTATTATGAAGTCCTGGGTGTTCTCCACAATGCCTCCTACGATGACATTAAAGGGGCGTAAGTCCGTCAGAAATATCCAATATCCAATCTGAAATATTTCAGATTTCCTGGCTGTGCCTGGCTCCATCCGGAAACCAAAGTCCAGATCTGAGAGGATTGGAGAGCAGTCCATAATTGCCCTGATCATTAGATTTCTCAGTAATCCCGTTGTCTTTGACAGAAAAGCAGCTATTGGGACTTTGGGTTGCCAACTCCTGATCCAAAAAGGCTCCTATCTTTTCGAAGCTGCGAAGTCTGACAATGCAGCCTCCCTTGATGCTGTGCCCCAATTGTAACTGCTGATTGCTAATGTGTCACACAGCTGTTATTAAAAGGAGACAAACGAAATATGTTTGTCTCCTTTTAATAACAGCTATATTTCAAGGTCAGGCATTGGGGCAGATTAGGAACCTGGCCTGTTCTCAGTTGTTTAGTGCTCTGAAATGGCATGGTGGGATACAACTTCATGCTAATCTGGTGCTAAGTCAAACTACAGAGAGATGTGCTATGCATATGTGTGTTAATAGCACTCTCATAGGAATCAGTGATGTCATGCAGGGGGAACGCGGGGGAACTCAGTTCCACTAGTTAAAATTAGGGCTGACTCCGCCCACTTCACTCTCCCTCCCCCCCTCCCGATTCCTCTGCAAAGAGCTTTTCTTCTTGGTTGGCCGGCACTCAGAGGGTTAAAGGGAGCGACTCCGGATTCCTAGGGGGGGCGAAGGCAGTGATGTCATTCAGGGGGAACGGACCAGAACGGGCGTTCCGGATCCTAACGGGCTCCGTGGCTGGTTCCAGGTTCCCGACAAGTGCCAATCAAAAGTGAGTTCCTGTTCCTAAATCATTTGAATGACACCACTGATAGGAATAGAAACAAATTGCTTTGTTGACTCACAGAGGCCAACGGTCTTACAAAAATGGCCAGCTAACAGGCCATAAGGAAGCTCAGGAATGGCCATTCCCTGTACCGTAATATGGCAAGCAGCCAGTGACAGCTCTATCCTCTTATTGATTTACTAAAAATATGTTCGCAGCCACTGCAATGCCTTGCAGTGATTAATTCTATATGCTACATATGTATTGCATCCTTTTGTTAGCCCTGAACTGCCCAAAACTTTTCGACCAGCAATTTTCAACCACTGTGCCACAGCACATGTGCCGTGAATGGTTCTCAGGTGTGCAGTGGGAGTTTGGGGGAAGATAATTTATCCTACGACCGGTGAGTTTGGTTTGAGAAGCCGCCTGGGATGAGTTCAGCTTGTAACTTACAGTCTAATTTGTTTGTGATCTTTTCTGGAATTGAACAGATATCGAATGCAGTTAAAGAAATGGCATCCTGATAAAAATCCAGGAAACAAAAAAGAGGCAGAAGAGAAGTCCAAGGAGATAATGGAGGCATATAAAGTGCTGTCCAATAGTAAGGGCTCAGCCTCCCTTCCCTTTCTGCTATTCTTTCAGCTCACTGGTGCCCTTCCTTGCTTGGTGGCTTGGTGGTGCTCTTGGGAGTTCACCAGGTCGGGCACTGAGCCCATTCATGCCTCTTAGAGGATTGGCTGGGCTGATGACCCTTGACCTCTTGGTAGTGTAGTCGGTATTGCAGTGGTAGTGCCCAATGTGACATCAGAGGCAAGGGGCAAGGGGTCCACTGGGGGCCAGTGCAGAGCTTTGCCCCCGAACCCTCAGCAGCTTTGCACCAGCACTGTATATGTTGATGCTGGTTGCTGTTCAGAGTCTTTTAACACTGCTGTCATGCACTCATGCTACCGTCCACAACAGTAGATGTTAAACTTTTTATACCTAGAACCAACCCTTATCCCCAATATGCAACATGGAACCTACTGATAATTTTTTAACAGACATGTCCCTCTTTCTTCTTCATCTTCATTGTCGTCTTCTTCCTCTTCCTCCTCCTCCTCCTCTCTGTTTTTCTCCACTTTTTCCAGGCATGTCTACACTGCAAAAATGCTTGGTTAGCAGTCATCCCTTCCATCTAGGGAACCTTGGGAATTGTAGTTCTCTGTGTGGTGGTGATTGTGGTGGTAAAGATCTCTAAAAGAGATTTTGGAGTAAATTGCAGTCCCCAGGATTCTTTGGGGAAAGGCAGTAACCGCTAAACTAGTACGGTGCTAGTAAGCTTTTGTAGAGTAGATTTATGGCCAAATCCTAACCACCAGAGGAGCACCAGCACCAAATCCTGTGCTGGATTTGAGCAGGCTGGAGATCTTCTCAGAGTAAGGGGACATTTGACCCCTTACCCGACTAAAGCCCCAGCCTGCTCAATGGGGCTTCACAGAGCTTCACCAGTTATTTAGCTGCAGACTTGAGAAGCTCCATGTTGGGATTTCGAGCTCGGGAGGGGAGATTTGGTGGGGGAGGCTTCTGCTGGTCCCACCCCACTCCCAGGCCTGGTCTTCCCTCATTCTGCCCTCCTTCCCGCCCCCCACCGGGAATGCCCCCCCCCGCCGCCTGGCCCCCCCCCGCACTGCGCCACACTCACCTTATCTCCAGCAGTGGCCAGGGGTCTGACTGTGGCATCGACAGGGTGGTGCAGGTCTCCCTGCCAGCACCACTTCACAGCACATTTGCGTGCCCAGCGTACCCATCACTGGCACTGCAGCGGCAGCTCCAGCACTCAGGCAGTGTTGGAATGAACTGCTATTTTCCCCCCGCCCCCCAAAAAACTTATTCCATTTTTTAGGTCACATGCCACAAGCCTCTTATGAGTCCTCCTGACCTTTGAATGGGTCAAAGCTCTACAAAGCTCCTGGGTGAATGGAGGCATCTTCTTTGACTATCTCCACAGGAAGCTGATGCGCTTCTGTGTCCTGTTGTTTCAAGTGACCTCTTTGGAATCACTCCCGACTGCTTCTCTCCAGTGACTGAGCAGTGGGAATCCCACCGTTCAATCATGCCCTCTGCCCAACTGTTAAAAGATCCTCAGGGCTTGTCTGCTTGAGTGGCTTTCTTCTCATACCCTGCAATAGGCCTTCCTCTGAGTCTGGCTTATAGATGGGTTCCTGGGCTGCTGCCTACTGAAACATGTCAAATAGCCTATTGCTATTTCCTCACTGTAATAGTCAACTGCGGAGAAGTACAATGCTTTTCCTTCATGAGATGGCACTTCATAGACCAATGCGTGGAGGGTGGCCACGATGATAGCACTGAACTGAGCTCTTTGTCTGACTGCAGGGGGCTGGATAACCTTTGATGTTCTTGTCTGCCTTTCAGAAAAGAAGCGTAACCTTTATGACTGCTCCCTCAAGGACAGGCAGAATGAAGCAGGTGAGAGATTTGCTGAGTCATCCTCTAATGTCCAGGAGGAAATGGAGGAATCCTACAATTAAGTGTGTCTCTCTGCAAAACGCTTCCTGATCCCAATTGAGGCCCTGTGGTTTGATTGCCATTTCCAGGTTGTGGCGCCACAAACCTGCCAGCTGCCAGTAATTCTGGAGAAGATGAGGGTTGTGTGGGAGCAGAAGGACACAAAAGGGAGGACAAAGACAGGCAAAGGGGGGAGAGAAAGAGGAGGAGACTTGAGGTATGAGGGGCAGTAAAGTGGAGACAGAGGTGGGAGAGAAGGAGCTGGAGGCTTCACTGAGCCGAGAGGAGAGGCAAGAATGGGAAGGAGGCAGACAAGAGGCCACACAAGACTCATGAGACAGAAGTGGGGAAGAACAGGAGGGCTAAGGAAGATGCCAGCTCTGGGTAGGAATGGAGAAGATGGAGAAGCAGGGGGAAAGATGGTGCACAGGGGATCCTGGAGAAAATTCAAGGAAGAAGACGGGTGAGTTGGAGTCAAGGCAGGGAGACGAGGGACACCCCAGTTGAAGGCAGTGTCTAGGCCACCAGAGGGTGGTCAGGGCATGCGCGGTGTTTACTTGAGAGAAGGTGGACGGACCTGAGCTTGGCTCATCCTAAAGACTTCCCTTTGTTTCTCAGTACACCCCTCCTGCCAGGCGTGAATAAATCCAGTTGCACAGAACCTCCCATTGTGAAGCAAGTTATTGGCTGCTAACCTCTCAGAGATGTCAATCCCCCACCTGCTCAATGCAGACGTTCCCCCATGGGAGGGCAGAGGCGGGCAGGGTGCCCACAAGCTCAAACAAAGAAAATGTGGCACTGCTGACCTCCTCTCTGCGTCAATCCCAATAGCATTCAGTTAACGAGGTTGTGTGTCATGATGTCATCATGCGCAGAGCTTCCTGATCTTGGGGGGGGAAAATTGATGCCCCTTTTCTGCTCCCTTCAGACCTTCCCCTACTGTGCTGCATTGCACCAGACAGGGCTCTCCGAACTACAGCCCAGGGGCCACATCTGGCCTGCCACAAGATTTTATCCAGCCCTCAGCAACTTAAAATATTTTTGTCCCAATTATGAAGTGGGATAGTTTATAATTAACACGTACAGTTCTGTCCGTAGCACTCCTTTCCATATGGTCAGATTGGCGTCAGCCTGGCTAACCCATATTTTCCATCACCTGGGTCATAGGCTTTAAGACTCTCAAACCCTAATTATTCTGCATTAGCCTCACCTCTGCTGATAAAACAAGTTGGGTTTCTGCATGTTAACTTTTCGACAATGCTGTAAAACAATTACAGTGAGGAAACAGCATCATTTTAGGACATGTGCGAACAAATTTTAAGAAACTGGGTTGCACAACATTTTGGCCAGAAACAGTATGCTGCTAGTCTCTTGCCTTCACCCTATATATAAAACTGATTTTTTTTTTTTTGGCCCATGAAAATGGGTATAACATATAAAATGGCCCTCCTACTGAAAAGTTTGAGAACTACTGCACTAGAGGATTTGTTCTGGAATGGCTGCCATACTTCAACAGAATTGCTGTAATAGTAGGGGGATAGTAATAGTAGTAGCTGTTATAGTAATAGTTATAACAGATGTAGTAGCTGTATTAGTCGTAGCAAGACAGGGAAAGGAAAAAGCTATTCTTTTCCCTTTTGTTTTTTTGGAAACATCCTCATATAGTGCAGGGAGGGGAGGTTTTTTTTTTTTAAATCTCACAGCATATAACTCTCAACCCTGCAAAAGAGGCACTTTTTCAAGTGGTGTTCCTCTTATTTTTAGCAGGGTGGGGGGGAGAACTGGCCCTCTTTAGCCCTGACCAGTGTCTTTTCTAATTACTATTGCTGGTGGTGTGCTGCATTTTTTTTTCTTAGATTGTGAGCCCTCTTGGGCCAGGGAGCCATTTAAATTTATTATTTTTTGCCTGAATACCACTTTGGGAACTTTTTGTAGAAAAGCAGTATATAAATACTGATTGGTTGGTTGGTTGGTTGGTTGGTTGGTTGATTGATTGATTGATTGCGGGTCAATTCCCTCTCTCTTTTGGTTTCATTTCCCCACCCTCTCTATGTGTGTTTTCAATTGGCAACTTAACTTCTGTACCTTCATCGCTCCAACTTTCTAGCACGGATGCAGTTGCAATGCAGCCCCAAGGTAAGGAAAATCCCCTAGCCCCAAGGTAAGCCTCCGTGACTGTCTCCTCACAACAGGATGCAGCACATGCCCCATTGGTATGGCTGCACTTGTGCTGGAACAGAGGCATAGGAAGAGTGCCGCGGCGGGGAGGTGAGCGCGGCAGGTGCTAGCTGAGGTTGGGTGCAGTGGTGCGGAAAAACCCGTATGCTTTTTGGCCACCCTGCCCTCCCTTGCACTCTGATTGCTCCTAAATGGAGCGATTCTGGGAGCAAGGAGGTGTGGCTGGACAATTCACATGGGTGGAGCAGCCATGCTGGGGCACGGTGACATCGTCCCACCCCAGGTGCACTGTGAGCCAAATACAGCTCTGTGCTGGAAAGTTGGATAGGAGTTTATAACCTCCTATGGACTAACCTGCTGCTGTCCATGGCACGAGTACTTGCACCAACCCAGAGTGCCCCGGGCTGGTGCAAACAGCTTGCGTCAGCCCAGGGTGCCTTTAGGAATGCACCCCCAGTTGGCTATTAGTAGATGATGATGATGATGATGATGATGATGATGATTGATGATGATGTGAACAGTAAAGTTTTATCTTCTATTTAACTATAACTAACTCTTAATTTTTTAAAATGGCTGTAATATATACTTAACCTAAAACCAACCAACCAACCAACCAACAGGTATTTATATACCGCTTTTCAACACGAAGTTCACAAAGCGGTTTACAGGCAAATAGTAATAATAAAGTTAAATGGCTCCCTGTCCCAAAAAGGCTCACAATCTAAAAAAAAGGCAGACCGCCAGCAACAGCCACTAGAAAGACTATGCAGGGGTAAAGAGGGACAATTACTCTCCCCCTGCTAAATATAAGAGGAACACCACTGGAAAAAGTGCCTGTTGCCCAGTTAGCAGGGGTAAGAAGGCAGAAGAAGGTAGAAATGAAAATAAAATTGCTTGAAGTTTCTTAACTTCCTTAACTACCACGAACACACTGTCATTCAGCCCTTTGTGACTGGAACTCCTTCCGGGAGAATATTTCACTGGATGGCCAGAAGGCTGAGTAGGCAGGTGTTTGCTCAAGCAAAGGCCCAGCTGAGTCTGAACTTCCTTCCTTTGAAGGGTGTAACTTGTGCACCTGGGCTTATTTCTGCTTTCTCACAGGTTCAGGTGAGATGGTTGGGGTTTCTGATGATATTCCAGGCCATCGCTTGTATCATCTTTGCAAAGTAGATTAAAAAGCCAATTTCTTGCAGGTGTGTTGCCTTCTCCCGAGAAAACTGAGAGCAGTCCAGCAGAGAAGGAATCCCAGGCCAAGTCAGACAACCCAAGTTCTCAGGATGGTGAGACGGGATCTCAGGATGGCAGCAACAGCTGTTCTGATTACGACGATTTGAGCTTTGAGTCTTATGAGTCATCTTCTGAAGACGAGCCCAGTCCTGAGACCGAGGAATTATCGAGTGGGACAAGCTCTGAGCCCAGTTCTGGGCCCAGCAAGTCAAACTCAGAGTCCACTGAAGTGGAATCCAATTCTGAGTCTAAAGATGACTCTAATGATCCTGAGCTGAACAAATCCCCTCCTTTGCGCGTGTGCAGAAAATCCCATACGGCGATGCAAAATAAGCAGTCACTTGGGAAGAAGGATTTGCCAGCCAGGAAGCTCAGCAAGACTCAAGTTGGGAAAAAGGAATCACTGAGCGGGAAGAGAAAACAGCTTGCGGCATCTAGTCGTTTGCTTAGTACAAGCTGCAAGTCTAGGATAGAGCCCCTTACCGACAGCAGGGAGAGAGGCAGTGGGAAGCATCCGGCCCAAGTCAGGAAGAAGGAGCCCTCCACAGGGAGGAGCAAGCAGCAGGCTGCAAACTGGGAGACCCACACTGGGAAGACAAAAGGTCCCAAGTTAAAAACCAAGCCTGGGCTTGGAGAAGGGAAGCCTCCTAGTGGGGAAGCAAAACAATGGATTGGGGAGTCTCAGCCACGTCCCCAGAACAAACTGCAGAAAGGAAAGCCTGATGTCCCCGTTAAAAAGCCTGCGGTGCAGAACAAGACATTGCGAGCAAAGAAGAGCAGGTCTAACTGGGGGCGTGAACCTGACTGTGCACCAAAATGGCACGCTGGGCAGAAAGGAAAACGCGACAAAGCAGAGGCTGGGGTGGGATACCTGAGGTACAGTCAGAGGAAGCCTTTGCCCTCCAAAAGGAAAGGGGTGCAGCAAGATAGGCAGGTGGAGACACAACCGCCAGCAAGGGAGCTGAGCACTGGGAAGCCCAGAAGACCCCACCCCAAATGGAGTGAGCAGCAGGCTGAGAAAAGCCTGTTGCAGGCTGGAAAGAACAAGACAAGCACCCCCAAAAGTGAGTTGCGCGATGAGAGAAGCGACACAGCAGCCCCTCCGGAGAAGGAAGAGGTCCCTGAAAGTGACACACCGGCTTACACATGGAAGATTCCAGCCACACTCTGGTTTGGTCCCACTGAAAATACAGCAAGATTGTTCTTCAGTGGAACAACTGAATTCTCTGGAGGCCAAGTTCCTGTGATGGGCAAAAGAAGGCAGAGTGGGGCAAAGCAACCACCGAGTGGAAGCTATTGGGCCAACCTCCAGGCCCAATGGCCCAGAGTAAGCCAGCTGCAGCCCAAAAAGATTTTGTTTCCCAGTATCGACCCTCCAAATGGAAAGAACTGGTCTTATTCATATCCAAGTAATCAAGTGTTTAATTCAGATGCCTTATGTGCCTGTTCAAGATGCTTCCCGTATTGGGGCAGGCGGTTTCATCTTGTGAAGAAATGCATACACGCTGGACTTATGGACCCAAATTGAATGTTTCAAAGGATGCCTAGCTATAGCAAAGTTTTCGCTATTCAATAAAGGAGGGAACTTAAGTTCTGTGTTTGCTCATCATTGCTAAGATAGTTGTGGCAGAGGCAGCAGTGGCATGCTCACAGGACCCAGGGCAAAGATGGAGCAGGACCATTATATGCTGAAACCCACGTCCTTTTGCTGCCATCCTTGTTTGTCCCTGGCATAAAATGCATAAGCCATTGACAGCATCACCTACAGCACTCATTTTCATCCCTGATATATCCTCCCTAGTCCTCATGGCTTTGACTCTGGCAACCTGATACCAAAGATGTTTGGATGAGGTCTGCTGGGTCAGCACCACTTAATCCAGCATCCCACTCCCCACTCTGGGGCCATTCAGGGCACAATCCAAAGCACCAGTTGGGCCGATGCACGTGCATTATGTCGGCCCAAGGTTGTCGCAAACCTGCCATAAGGCACATCTGCGCCAGCTGAAGAGGTGCTCGGCTGCCATGAGCACTTGTGTTGACGCAGGCAGGCCCACTGAGGCAGCCTTTAAGCCACTCCTGCACTGGCCAAGTTTGGCCAGCATAGAGGCTTATCTGGGCGGGTGGGGGGAAGGTGGGAGGGGGCAGAATGGAGTGGGGGGAGGGCGTTCCAGTGAGTGGGGTAGCCAGAAGGAGGGGGTGGAGCTTGGTTGCGGCCATTAGGCTGCAACCCCTGGCCTCAGGCAGAGGCGGATCTACAGGGAGGGCAAAGCTCTAAGTGTTGCAAGAAGCCTTACCCTGTCATGTCAATCCCTCCTCTCCCTTGCTGCTGTAGCCAGTAAGCAACGCCAAGATGTTGCTTTTCCCTGTGAGGATTGGCTAAAATGGTGCAGGAGAGGAGCGATTTCCACTGCAAGGTAAGGCTTCTTGCAAAACTTAGAGCTTTGCCCTCCCTTAGATCTGCCTCTGGCCCCAGGCCATATTGCCCCAACAATTTTGCAGGTGCAGATCCAAGCAGCCCTATCAGGCTGCCGGCAGCTTTCCATGGGGCAAGGAGACGTTCGTTGTTTTGTAAAGTGTCCTACACAATGACTAGCCTATGAAGTTTTGAATGTTTATTTTGTTGCATCATTTTTAGGGACATTTACCATTCATCAGTAAACTGAAGCAGAACTGGGCAAATCCTTTAGGAAATGTGTGTTACTATTTTCTGACCCATCTCAAACTTCACTGATGGAATTAGTGGGAATCATCCACCACCTCCTTACCCACACCTATAATTTACATGACATACAGCACCTAGTGACAACTCTATCTACAGTTTGACTTAAGAAACTGCGTAGATTTTTTCCCCTTGGAGCCAAACAAGGAGGCTTGGGGCACCCTAATTAATGCATGAGCTTTTGTGAGCCCAGACAGGAACGACTGGTTAGGTTGTTATCCAAAGCCACTTGTCCAACGCTCGCAAATTTAGCTTCATACAACATATAATCATTTGGTATATAAAGAACTTGTTCCACAGGCAGGTCCATAAGAGTAGGTCTGCTGAACTTCTGCAGCCATTATGGCAGTTCCCAGTGTATAATACTTCTCTGCTCCCTGAGAATGAAATTCGCCAACCATGTAATTTGACAAACGATAGATAACGTGGCTAATTTGTAAAGCCAAATCACACTAAGGGCGCAATCCTAACTTGTGCTGGAACAGCACAGGTTGGCGGTCCTGTGCTGTATACAACATAGGTTTGGACTGTGCTGGAGCCTCCATGGGGCAAGAGCACATTTGCGCTCTTGCCCCAGGGTAGGTGCCAGCACCCCCAATGGGCTTGCTCGGATCTGTGCCTGCTATATAGCAGGTGCAGGTCTGAGCAAGCTGCGTGGCCTGAATTGGGGCTGTGTAGCCCGTGGACAGGGGCTTGGATGCGACCTGACAGCTGTATCCAAGTTCCTCCCCCCTCCCCGGACCAACCCACCTCCTGGCCCACCCACCCCTGCTCTGTTATGCCCTCCCTCCTGCCCCCCCCCCGCCCAGAAGAGACGCTGTGCTGGCTGAACATGGCCAGCTCAGAGGCATCTTACCTGCCAGCTGCTCCTGTGCTGCAGCATCAACGCAAGTGCTTGCATCAACGCTGCACACCTTGCGCTGGCACACATGTGCTTTATGGCACATGCGCAACAGGGTTTGGCTGACGCAAGCCGTTTGCATCGGCCCTAGGGTGTGCTTGGATTGCACTGTAAGGCTCGCCTGGAAGCCCTGCTCTTCAATCCCAGATACATGGCATAGGTAATAGTGATGAGAAAAGAGCACTCTGTACATATCCAGAGGCACACACTCTCTTTTACCACATTTACTAGGACCGAGCAGCCTTGCCATTGAAAAGGGATTCTGTGTCAAAGTCCTGGTAAACTCTACACATGCTAATGATAAAACAGTAGCATTATTCAGCCACCAACAGTGATATTGTCTGATTTTGCTTAGGGTGGCGCCTTCTTACAGAACATATTTCAGATCATATAGAGCACCACATTTTCTTGACAACGGCCTGGCTCTGTCAGTGATGAGGCTCCAGTTCTAGGCCACCGTTGCCTGTTGACCCTGATTCCTTAGCTTGGAAGTCCCCTTCTTCAAGTTCTGACACTCTCTTGCTACCATCCACTTTGGTCATGAGCAGGAGCTGGCAGCCTTATTCCCTGACATCACAATCTGCACCAGCTTGTCATTGGATGCAGCCCATGTTAACCAGGAGCGGATAGATGTAAAAGGATGATGGGGAGCTCCTACTGTCCTTTCTTATGCCCAAGACGGTCAGAGGCAGAAACAGTGGCTTCCACAGGTATGAAGAGGCAAAATTACTGAGCCCTTGATTGTCATTATGAGCTCTCTCTTGGTCCCCCTCCTGAAGCAATAAGGTGAACAGGAAGAGAACAAGAGAGGGGAGACAAGGCCCAAACTTCCAGGGATGCAGATGGAGAAGACCCTAGAAATATACGAACTCTAGAAAATGTAGAGGTCACAATTAGGGGGGTGGAATGTTGCTAAGTCATCCTTCAGTCTAAATGACAGTTCAGTACTGTAGGGTTATACAGTCCAGATACAGTAGATGCAAATTTCCCACAAGTCCTTGATATTCGAATCTAACAGTTTGATTTTATACTCCTATTTGGGAATAGGAGAGCAACATAACTACTAGATAGCAGGGGTGTAGCTAAAGAAGTGCAGAGGGTGCAATTGCACTAGGCAACACACTTTAGCGGGGGCAACAAGCTGAGCTTGACATTAGTGGCCAAAATGGTGAAAACCATGGTACTGTATGTATGAATAATACCATCATGTTATATACCATTTGATACAGAATTTAATGCAGAATGCAATGAAACAAATCAGAGTGTAATATTGTTACTCTCTCAAACATATTGGCCAAAAAAAACAGAAAAAGAAAATACAACTGGCATATAGAAATTGTGGTTTAAAAAAAAAACATCATTTTTTTTAGGAATAATACTGTCATGTTATATACCATTCGATGTGGAATTTCATGCAGTATGCAATGAAACAAACCAGTGTATAATATATTCATTCTATCAAATGGTATGGCCAAAAAAAACTGAAAACGAAAAAATAAAACTGTCATGTAAAAGTTGCAGGCTTAGATAACTTTTAAAGTGGACAAAAGAAACAGAGGAACCATGCACACCACCCCGAGCTCTTTGGAAGAAGGGTAGTATAAAAATGTGAAAAAATATGAATGCATGAATGAATGATTTTGTCATATGGGGGGCTGTTAAAAACTTATGGGACCCAAGTGTCAAATGACGTAGCTACACCGCTGTTGGGGTGTGACTACGAGCCTGGAGGCAGCAAGACGGGGCATGTTACTAGGGAAAGGATGCGGGTTCCCCCTATTTTTCACCTTTTTTAAAAGCCTAGATGTGCTTTCACTTCCAAAAGTGATGTTACATCCTGTTGTGACATCACTTCCAGGACATCATTTTGCCCTGGGCACCGGGCTACACTTTCATTAGCTATACCACTGCTAGATATTATATATCAAGAGTGAAAGTTGTCCTGCACACTGGACAAAGTAGTCTGTTACTTTATTATTTAGGCAACCTTGAAAGTCTAGCTGCTCTAGTCCCAAGTGTGTTAATAAACACACTTTCATCTCACAGCAAGCAGGTTGGCCAGGAAGTGCAGTTTGTAGTGGCATTTTTTGTATACATTTGATGTATGTGCAAAATATAGTATGTATGCAAAATATATCAAAATATATTTGATGTATGTGCAAAATATATACTTTTTTACCCAGTGGGTCGTTAATCTGTGGAACTCTTTGCCACAGGAGGTGGTGATGGCATCTGGTCTTGATGCTTTTAAGAGGGGATTGGACGGATTTCTGGAGGAAAGGTCCATCGTGGGCTATAGGCAATTATGGATTGTGCAACCTCCTTACAAAGGTGGTGGGCTACTTCAGAGTACCGGGTGCAAGGGAGTGGCAACAGGATGCAAGCATCTTGTTGCCTCATGCCTCCCTGGGGCATCTGGTGGGCCGCTGTGAGATATAGGAAGCTGGACTAGATGGGCCTTTGGCCTGATCCAGCAGGGCTCTTCTTATGTTCTTACGTTCTTATATAGTAGAGATGCTAGGAATTCTAGGAATATTAGCAGATGATATTAAGTGCATTTTGAATTCTGCTAAAATTGATGAGGTTTCTTCCGCATAATGTATTTATTATCTCTTCATAGATGGGAAAACCATATTTTGCCCCTCGAGCCTGCTTCATTTCATTTATCCCCCAAAGTTCTGCTGGTCCTCAGCTTTGGTCCTATATGTATCCAAGGCTTTGGTTTCACTGCAGTTGAGTGCATTCTTGTGCTCTGCATTGGTTCTCTGGTGCAATGTCAGTTCAAAGGGGGATAACTTTTGTAACAGGTACAGCTCTCTCTTTATCAACATGAAATTGCACGGACTTTAGAAAAACTGGACTGATCCTGAATGTCACTTCTGGTTTAGCACTGTCATACCATTCCACTTTTTTTAATTAAAGAGGACAGTGAGCATTTATTACATGACATTTATATCCCACCTGCCTTTTATGGTGGAACTCAAAATGCTGTACATGGAGTTCCCAGGCAGGCTCCCATCCCAGTATTAGCCAGACCCTGAACAGACCTATTTAGCAAGATGCCTACACCATGTGCCCTCAGGTCTTACTCTCAGAACATTGTAGTTCTCTTTGCATTTCTCTACTCTTGTTTCTTCAAATATGCAACTTTTTAAAACAACATATTCAGGTAGAATTTAGCATATTGCTTTGCAGGATGGATGGAGCTGATTTGAATGAAAATGGAGGAAACTGAAGGCGCAATCCTAACCTGGAGTTAGGCCGGCACAGTTAGGCCAACAAAATTTGGCTGGCACAAGGGACACCATAAAATATGTTTGGGCCACTCTTGGAGTCAGAGAGGCCAGCACACAGATGTGCGCCATCCTCCCGGACACTGAGGGTGCACTCCAAGTGTGTCCTGGGGCCGATGCAAGCCGCTTGCATTGGCCCCACGCTGTTGTGAAACTGCCATAAGGCACTTCTGCACCAGCGCTGCTGCTATGGGGCTGATGCAGGCAGCAGCATCAGCCCCACGGTGCCAGCAGAACTCCTGCAAGTTCGGCTGGTGCAGGGGTGGTTCTCGGTGGGGAGAGAGTGGGAAGAGGGCAGTCTGGGAGGCGGGCCAGCCTGGGGAGGTTGCATCCAACCCCCTGTCTCCGGGTTGCACAAGGAGCTCAGATCTGCACCTGCTGCTGGTACCTTCCCTGCTGCTGGTACCTTCCCTGGGGCAAAGGTGCGAACGTGCCCTTGTTCCATAGAGGTTCCAGTGCAGTCCCAAGCTGCACTGGATATGGAGCAGGCCTGCCAGCCTGTTCTGTTCCAGTGTAGCTTAGGATTGCGCTCTGAGAGTGGTCCAAATGCGCTTTACAGTGTCCCTTGTGCCGGCCAAACTTTGCTGGTCTGACTGTGCTGGCCAAACTCCAGGTTAAGATTGCACTCGAAAGCAGGATAATCTACCCCTTTTGCTTATGCCAGTGTTTCTCATACTTTTTGATCACAGCCCTACAGTTTTTATCTCAATCCGGCAGCCCATGAAGTTGGCACATGTGCATAATTTTAAAATGCTCCAGGGCACTCGGCAATTATGTCATTGTTGTTGCCAACAAGACGGTAGATGTGCAGGACTCATTAGAATACCATTTGCCCCTCACAATAACTGTGTGAGGGGCTTAGTTAGGCTGTGGGATATTAACCTACCTGCATATCCTGGCTTTGCAGGGTTTTGAAACTGAGTTTCCCACTATACTGCACTGGCGCTCTAAAAACAAAGCCCTTTTTTTATAGAGGCGTAATGCCATACCGCATGGACCTTGGTTGAGTATGGACCACATGGGGCAGGTGCTGTGTGGGTGGGTATTTTAGTGCAGATCAGTCTGTGCTAAATGGCTCACACAAGCATTGGTTTAAATAGTAACTTAGATCAACATGCAGGGGAATCAGTCCCGCCCCCTGCCCCAGTGATGATGTTATCACCCTGTGGAGTAGCTTGGTTGAGGATGAGCCGGCTGTCCTGGGCTGAAAATGTTGGAAAGCACTTGTGCGGGTGTAAATGAAGAGGACGTCCCAGCTTAAGAGGCTGGTCGACTAGGGTATTTTGCTTGCTTGTGCTGTGAGAAAGGCCACTGCCAGTTGTTGGGCCTGGCAATGTCTACCAAGGTATGTTTATGATGGAAAACATGAGCAATGCCAATGCAATGGAAATGCTTCTATTTCATAAAGCTTTCACCTCCAGATTGGTAGGTAGGCTCTCTTACAGCACAATCTGTAGCACAAACCTATAGGTGTTCACTCAGAGGTAAGTCCCACTGTACTCAGTGGAACTTACTCCCAGGTAGGTGTGCATAGGAATACAGCTTTTACCTCTTCATTCCTCTGTGAAACTTTGCTGGAGGCAGGGAAACGCCACCAGCTCTGTTACGGGGGAGGGGGGCGGGGGGCGGGGGACGGACGACAACAGCAGGGGCTGCCTCTTCCTCCTCTGTGCCTTCCAGATAGCTATATGGCTATTCTGTAGGACTGTACTTAAAAGGATTCACTCTCCTAGTGTGCTCCTGCTCTGGCCTCTGACAGCCACTGCTGAAGAAACTTAATAGTATTAACAGCCATACTTGAGAACTCACTTAGCACCTTTGTCCACCAAGCACATTCTAGCTTTTGAGTGTCACTCCCACAAATCCCTTTTTGACACTGATAGCACTATATTCCGTCTGCATGTAACAGATAGTAGAAGCAGGGAGGATGGCTTTGGTGCAAGAAGAAATGAGATTAACTACTCGCTCTGCCCCTTTTTCTAATCTGAGTAGTACATTCTCTAGTGCAGAACAGGAGGAACACACAACCTTCAAGGAATTCTAGAAACACAACCTTCAAGGAATTAAAAAAAACCACACATAAAATACTCACCAAATAGCAGTGGATTATTGCGGCACAGATAGGTTTTTGTCACACACACACACACAGTACACACACACACGCACGCATGCACGCACACGCATACACACATGCAACTGTGGGGCTTCACAACTTCTAAAGAACTAGTTATACACAAAAGCACACATCCTGCTTTAAGAAAGGTCAACAAATCTTGTGGAAATAGCGGGATGTAAAAAATAGCTGTGTCAATCTGCACCAATGTTGTCACAAAGAAAATCTACAATAGGTATCTGCTGCATTCAACCGTGACCTTCACAACAATCGCAACATTAGTAATGAGATTTTCCCAGGTATAAAATATTGTATGGAATGCCTTGTTCCAACAACTAAGACACATTCCCTGATTGAAGATGTACAGGCTCTGAACAAGAAATGAGAAACGAGATGTTTATCACTTTTAAAAACAGATACCTCTAGTGTGAAAAGGCCTCGCGTTAGAGAATCACCTACATGAAAACACCTTCTACATTGTAAGGCCAGCTCAAAAACTAACTGTCAGCCTGGAATTCTGGCTACTCGCTGTTAACTCTCCTCTTCCCTGCGGATTCCCCTTTCAAGTGCATTCCAGAGTTGCCCCTAACAACCTGGCCCTTTCCTTTCCTCTACCATCTGTTTGCCTTTTCCCCATTTCTTTCTAAAATGTAAGCTTAGTGCTAGAAAATGGTCAATCTTTCACACGTTGGCAACACTGTCATTCCAACCAGATCCTCTGCACAGTGTTTCCACCTTATCCATAAGCAGAGAGGAAACAATCAAGCCGGGTAAGTGCCATGGCTTCAGCTTAAGCAATCTGTTTCCTCTTTTTGGCTCACGGTCTTAACCTATGTGTACTTTTGGGACAGGGGCCATACGAACATAAGAAAAGCCTTGCTGGATCAGGCCAAGGGCCCATCTAGTCCAGCTTCCTGTATTTCACAGTGGCCCACCAGATGCCTCTGGGAGCATAAAGACAACCAAATACTTGTATCTCGCTGCCACTCCCCTGCATCTGGCATTCTGCGGTAGCCTATTACCTTTGCACCACCGCCAAGGAAGACACCAGACTGCAGTTGGGGTTTAACTTTATTAAGCTCATGTGACCATCATGGTTTCTAGCCTGTTGGAAGCAAGTCTTGGCTTGGCAGCAGTAAATGAAAGGAGCATAAGATAGGGAATGCCGGCACATACTTACTAGATGACAGGTCCACATTCAGAACATGTACCTATAGCAGGCAGCTAAAATATGGAGAGCCAAGGTCCGGGCTGGCCTTAATATAAACCAATGTGACCAATGTCATCACATTGGGACCCAGACTTTGTGGGGCCCCGCACCAACTCAGTGAGCATATTGCCTGCTGCTGCAGCCAGGATCTCTATGAGCTACAAGTCAGTGGGGTGAGCAGAGCAGCTTTACTTTGGGCCCTCCCACCTGTCCTTGCCTCCAAAAGGCCCAAAATGGGCCCCCTGGAAGCAGTTGGCAATGACATCATCAAGTCACCACCAACTATTTCCAGGTGCCACAGTTTGCATACAGCTCCACAAGCACTCTTCTTGGTGAGTGGAGGGCCCCCAGGGAGGCTGGCCCCCCCCCAGGAATGCCTGACACTGGGCCCCACCACTTCTGGAGCTGGCCCTGGCAAAGGTATATATGAAAAGTTGGGTAGGATTGAGCCCTGAATTGCAAAAAAAAATGCGATTTTCAATCAAGGAGGATCAGTTTGCTGGCCAGAAAGGTGAGTGCCCTTGAGGACATGTGGTTTTAAGCATGGAAGGAATCAGAGGCGGATCTACAGGGAGGGCAAAGCTCTAAGTGTTGCAAGAAGCCTTACCCTGTCATGTCAATCCCTCCTCTCCCTTGCTGCTGTAGCCAGTAAGCAACGCCAAGATGTTGCTTTTCCCTGTGAGGATTGGCTAAAACGGTGCAGGAGAGGAGTGATTTCCACTGCAAGGTGAGGCTTCTTGCAAAACTTAGAGCTTTGCCCTCCCTTAGATCTGCCTCTGGAAGGAATTGCTCCCCCTAAATGAGTCCATATCTATTTGCACATATCACTTCAGTTAGAGTTTCTGTGAGGCAAGAAATTGTGATCTGATCCTGAGAGTTTGTTTTCTGCTGGACGAGTACTACAGATGTACTCTTGGAACCTGGAGTGGGGTGGGTGTGAAAATGAACTGGAGATTGAAGTTGATCATTTGTCTTCTCCTCAGATTTACACCTTGCCTCTGCCTAAAATAAACAGCACCATGGCCGATTACTACCAGGCATTGGGCATCTCACAGTCTGCCTCGTCGGATGACATTAAAAAGGCGTAAGTAGCCCTTCTTCAGAGCCAACCTTCCCTGGCATTTGGTGCCACTATATAATATATTCTTCCAGGAACTATAATCTTTGAGGATTCTTTGCGGTTCTTATGACCCTTTAGATGAGATATGCAAATGACTCACTGTGCCTTATTCTGAGATACTAGGAACCTTAACTTGGGCTATCCATGTTTTGTTACATTTAGCTGTATATAGGAGAAAATAATTTTCAAGGATTCGGGGTGGGTGTAACAGAGATTCAAAATGATGATGTGTATTTGGAATGAGAAGTTTTCCAGCCTTCGTGGAATGTAGTCAGGCTCAGACTAAGAGGTCCTACAATGGTAGCATGGTCATTAATAGCACTTCTCTGTGGGTCCTTCTTGAAGGTGGTAGACGGGTAGCGTACAGATTGTCAAGAAGGCACAGTTGATCTCAGTGGTCCGGATGGTAGGTGAAGGCAATCTCGGAAATATGTAGTATCCACAATGTTAAGGGAAACTTGTGAAGTCCAGCACCTTGAACTGTTCATGGAAGACATCAGGGAGCCAGTGGAGATGCTAGAACTCTGGAGGCAGACAGCTGCAGGGTTCCCCATCTACTGATGCTTTCAAACAGTCATTAAGGACAGCCAAGCACAGAGGGTACCATGGTGTCACCTCCAAATTGTACAGGTTTGAGGGAACAATACCAACCCAACTCATTGCTGTGAGTTGATTGTACCTTATGCAGTGGTGTAAGAAAGAAAAAAAATCAAAGCATACCTGTAATACCTGTTCTAGTAGGAATTATGTGACACAGAAGAACACAAATGGGACACAAATGGGATTTCAGTGCATGCACCATAGCAAATCTAATATCTGTCCTATGCTTATGTTTATACGTATATAGGTGTCCTTAGAATCAAATCCTGGTCTTGAGCAAAGACTCAGGCCTGGACTAGACTTGCAGCAGAATGAGGTGGTACATTTCTGAGATGTTGGAATGGATTGTGCCACATCAGACTGCAGGTGGCAAATCACAATTTTTGAATGCTTCCCAATTTTTTAAAATCCCTTACAAGCAGAAAGCTAGCACACCAAAGAGATGGCTAGGCGAGACCATCCTCATTCCCTGATGTGCAACTCTTCTAATTGCAAGTATTTTTTTTTAATGTGGAAAAGCACTGCGTGAACAACACCCTCCCACACACAAACACACAGTGTCTGAAACTGTACAGTCCATTCTACCACCTCATCAAGCATGTGTAGAACAGGACTCAAAGTTTCTGTGTTCTTCAGGTGTGGTCAAAATGAAGGACATTCCATTCCATCCCCCATCTGATGTCTTTTACTGACAAGTGGTCAATATTACAGTGTTTCAGGGGAGGAATGTCCTTGTTGGTATGAGGGAGTAAAAAAGCAAACCACCTGTTTATCGACATAGTGAAGTGATGGTTTATCTTAACAAAAGGAAGGCTACAGTCAGGTATCTCTTCCCTGGAATGTTGTAGGTACAGGCAGAATGCATTGAAATGGCACCCAGATAAAAACCCAGGGAACAAGGAATATGCTGAGAGGAAATTCAAGGAGATAGCAGAAGCATATGAAGTGCTATCAGACAGTAAGAGATCAGCCTCTTTTCTCCATTTCCCATTTATTGTTTATTACTGCAATATTTATATGCTACTTTTCAACAACAACAACAATTGCCAAAGCAATGTCCATAGCAGAAAAAAAAGGGGCAAGAGGTACTCACAGATTGAAATGGAAAGACATACCAGTAAACAGCCACAGGAAAATATGTTCTGCAGGAATTAATAGGAACAGTTACTCTCCCCTGCTAAATATAAGAGCCACCATTGAAAAGGTGCTTCTTTTTAGGAAGGGCATTTGCTGCAGGTTCTGGCTGTTCTTCCTTGTATGTCCTGGAGAGAACCTCTATAGATCACACATGTGCTCTGAATTACTAAGATCTCACTCCCTGAAGGTCACAGAAGTAACGGCTGGTCCTGATTACAGCCCACCCAGCACAAGATACTGTACAGTCTCTCCTCATTTGCAACACCCCCTCCCATGAAAGGCTCCCTACCAGACCTTACTGTGGCTTCCTGCTAGGCCCTCCTTCCTCCTTCACTTCATGAGGACAGAAAGACCAGAGAGAGACTTGCATCTTCCATGCTTTCCATGCATCTTCCATGCTTTATCCTGCTGAATTCTATGTTGCTGGCTATGGCCATGATACCTTGTTGCTAGAATGAGACGAGAGATTGGGGCCAAATTATATGAGCTGTTGCTCGGTTGCTTGAAGAACTTGTGCAGGTTGTAGCAAAAGCAGAACCTGCTCGAAATTGAGATCTTGCTCTCTCTCCCTTCCAGATTATAAGCGTGACCTTTATGATCTCTATGGCCTGGAGGGACTTATGGGCACAAGCATAGGTAAGTAAGTGCCCTGCCCTAGCTGAGTCAAAGGAACTTTAGTGTGATGGCAGGGGCATATTCTGCAGAGGCTGGGCCACCAACTCTAATTCAGGACTCCATTCTTGTGATCTAGCACATGCACACTGATATAACTTCCACCAACCCTGCTAGCATAAGGTGCGTTTTATTGAGCACTTCAGATCAGTAGCCCACCTGATCAATGCCATCAATGCAATTTTCTCCCCTTTTAGAGTTATGGCATGGTCCACTGTATACAAAAAAATTCCTCTGATGGGAGAGTCAATTGGCTTGAAAGCAGCTGAAGGGATTTGGGTTTCTTCTGGATTGATGAACTCTTCTGTGCATTCGTTTACAGTTTTTGTTTGTTTTGGAAGTGTTCCTCTAGTCCAGTAGTTCCCAAACTATGGGTCAATGGCCCACCAGTGGGTCATGACCCAATTTTTGATGCGTCACGAAACTGACAAGGTAGATTGTTCCATGTGCATCAAAGATTGGGGGGAGCACTGCTGCCCAATCACCATTAAAGCCACAGAAGCTTGAGGGACTCTTAAAGTGATGCTTTTCTTTTAGGTGAGTCCCAATGCTAAAACGTGTGGGAACCTCTGCTCTCGTCTAAACAATGTTTGCAAGAGATTCTTGCATTAAGATGGGCCCTTGGCCAAGATGGAACAGCGTGTGCTAGGAACTGTGGTTTTCCTGAGGACTAGCTCTCCTGTGTTGCTGAGGCTCTTCCTCTTGCCTACCTGTCAGCAGCAGAGACTTGCTTCTTCTGATTCAGCACCTTGCTTTGGGCAAAGAGATTCTTCCTAACTTCAGTTGTCCTAAACGAGTCACCCCCTTGGTCTGCTTTCCTCACTCCTAAGGGTCTAGTGACTGAGAATGATTGTATATGTCTGCTTTGTTTCCTGCAAGGAAGTGGGCTTTGTCCAAGTTCAGTTGGGACTCCTGACTTCATGTTCACCTTCCGTGATGCAGACGAGGTCTTCAGAGAATTCTTTGAAGGACAGGATCCTTTCACTGACATCTTTGGTAGGTGCTGTCACAAGCTTGTGCTTTGCCAGACATCATCTGTATACCAATTTGATAGTCCTATATTAGCAACTGTTTCATACCCTGTATGGACAGTACAGACACTCAGGAAATCATGAAAACAGTGCAAAGAGCTGAAGACTGAGAAATGACCAGGTTATACATCATACTATGATTTGTGGGGCCGTACTTGTCTTACTTTGGCAGTGTGTGCAGAAGAGAGAAAGGGGATGGTTCCAGGCCCCTCTGGCTCTAGTTTTCTCTCAAACTTTGACATTCTACCTTCTATAATTCCAATCCCTTGCTTGAAGGATGGGCTTTTTCCTGCAGGTTATATAGTAGCCATAATTGCAGGAATGTATTGCGGACTCCAAACTGAACATGATATAATTAAGCCCCCTTTGCTGTAACAAGTCTACGTAGGCTTAATATTCCAAGTGTGCAAGTGCAATGTGCGCAATCTACTCATACTGTCTTATGAGTAGACAGCAGCATGCTTACTCATAAGTAAACTCCCTTGTGTTCAATGGGGCTTATTCCCAGGAAAGTGTTACAGGATTGCAGCCCAAGTGAATGTGTTTGGAATGTGTTTGTGTATCACTAGGTTCACAGATTTTTCACCCCTTTCCCTTCTCTCCAATTACTGCTTTTTGCAGGTACCACTCCTGTGAGTACCAGCACTGCCACTATTAGTGACACAATGATACTGGTTGAAAAGCACTGATCCAGACTGCGTTATGTATCACTAAACTGAAGCCACTCACAGAGCTCAGTCTGCTTGCTTTCCAAATTTCAGATGACCTGTCCTCATATGGGGATCTGCAAGAAGGAGCGTCCCCATGGGTCGTGCAAGGAGGTCTCACCTACTCCTATTGCTCCTACACTGGCCCAGGCCAGACAGGTAAGGGTTCGTGCTTTACCCACTGCTTTACAGCTTGAGCTATCCCAGTGGCCCAGTCAGTTACTTGTCTGCTACCCTGGTCATGGCAAACCTTGACAGAACTCATCCCCTGTGATTTTTTCAGTACTATTCTGTGTTTCTAGCTCATTCAAACAATGTTGGTTCAGTGATTCAACTCATTTCTTTTAAATGTTTGGGTAGTATTTTTCTCTATTAGATGTATACCTCCTAATTAATCCACTATCATTCACAGCCCTTGAAGGTCTGTATCCAGGGCCAGCCCAACCAGGGTCTGCTATCTGACACTGTCCTTGACTCACCACCTTTTCTAGGAGAAGTGAGCATGTGCACCCCCTTCCACCCAAAAGGCTCCTTACCTTCTCCCCTTGTTCCATCCTCACACAGGGTTTAATGTTTAAAGAGAACATATCCCTTTAAAACTTTTAATACCACATGAGCCTGGAGGAAGAGAAGGTGGTAGTGAAGAGCTCCTTCCTCACACAAGGTTTAATGTTTGAGTTTCCTTCAAATTTTAAGCCCATACAAGGACGAGGCTTGGGGAAAGAAGAGATGATCTGATTCTTGCTCCCTTTGAATGAGGAGGGAGCAGATCAGTAATGGCATCTAAATGATTTAGCAGCAGGTACTCACTTTGATTGGCACGTGTTGGGGCCCGCCCACCGGAAGTGAGGTCATAGCCGGAACCCAGGAACCGCCCCCAGGAACCGCCATGCCTCCTCGGTAGGCCGCGTGGCGGCCCAGGAGAAGGCCCGGGAGTCCTGGGCCTTCCCCAGGGCCACCGCACGGGCTACCGATTCCCCCCCCAGGAACTGCTGCGCCTCCTCGGGAAGGAGCCCCAGGCAGCCTACCTGCTCATGCTGCTGCTGCCGTTGGTCTCCCTCGCTCCGCTGCCTGCCTGCCTGCCTGGCTCTGAGAACGTGAAGGCAACTCAAACGTGCAGGCAATTCAAACATTGCAGGGGGCGGAGCTGAGCGCTGACGGAGTCGACGAGAGGGCGGGCAAATGGGTGGGGCCAGCCCTAATCCTAGGAACGGGTACTCACGTACCCCCGCGTACCCGCTACATGACATGTCTGGAGCAGATCAATATAGCTTGTTGTGTCCACAGTGGAAGACTGAAAGGAGGTGATAGCAGACAGAGGGGAGCAGCACCCCAAATCCCCCACCCTCTTGTTCCCCCTGCCATCTGCTGATGACATGAGGTGCATTGGGTCACTTCACGGCTGGGCCTGTACCATTTGGTTGAACTTCTTTAAAAGCTTCACAGCAATAATGTTGCCACTATGATGTTGTTGTTTCCTAGATTTCTACACTTCGTTTGGGCCTGGTGCTGAATTGGGAATTGGCTTTAATTCTGTCTCCACTTCTGCTAAGTACATCAATGGCAAGCGGATAACTACCAAGAGGTGAGGGTCCAGTATGACTGCAACCACTGCCCAAAGCTGCCTCCGTGTATACCAGTACCATCTCTGGCTCAGCACACTAAACAAGAAGAAAAAGCCCCTTGCTGCACAGTTTTCACAAACCTGGAAGTGCAGGACTTTTTGTTTTATTTAATGATACAGGTGAAAGGTGAAAGAATCCACCGGGGTGGGGAATAGATTCCTCTCCCGCAAGGATACCTGAAACCCTGGATAAAAGGAAACCCTATGATAAGCATAGGGTTCTCCCTTGCCCCTCCTTCAAGCAAGAAGGTTTTTTAGCAACCCAAAGTAAGAAGAAAGGAAGGTAAGCCACCCCCCACCCCCGATCCATGGATAACTGAAACCATAGATATGGGATTCGTGAATACAGGGGCCACCTGTCCTATGTGAATGAAGGCACTCCTTCCTTCATGCAGCCCTGTAAATAAAACTGGAAGTCTTGCACTTCTGCGTTTGTGAAAACTGCATGATGGAACATGGTAAGGAAGTCGCTGATCCACTTTCTGCTTGTTTTTAGCAGATGAGATCACTTTACCAGCTGCTCAAGCTTCTATGGCTATAATGGTGATTGGCCAGCTTCCCCCCCCCCCGCAAATTGTAGGTTGTTTAATCCTTGATGCATATAGTTTAATCTACCCTGTCAGCTTCACGAACCATCAAAAATTGGGTCATAACTCACTGGTGGGCCATGGCCCCACAGTTTGGGAACCACTGGTCTAAAACATTGCATTAACTTACAGGAGCACTTCCTAACATACAGAGGCGTCTCCAGGCACAAGACTTACCATGTTTCTAAACATAAGGCTTATAACAACATCTGCTTAAGATGTACATTGTCTCCAGACAACTCACCATGCCAGGGCAGCCCAGGAGCACTCAAGCGCTCTCTCTCTCTCTCTCTCTCTCTCTCTCTCTCTCTCTCTCTCTCTCTCGCTCTCTCTCTCTCTCTCTCTCTCTCTCAACTTTGCTGTCAACTAGTCTATTTCTTGAGACTATTTATATATAGTATATAGTACATAAAACTTTGCTGTCAACTAGTCTATTTCTTAAGACCACACACACACACACACACACACACACACACACACACACACACA
>JAJKFI010000014.1:21507514-21517790 GCA_029204185.1 Lerista edwardsae
CACACACACACACACACACACACACACACACACACACACACACAGAGTGTATATTGGCAGATGCCAACAGGAGATGCTCCCCTTATTAGGAAGAGGGGCTACCTAGCAGGTGCAGCTTAATTGGTACATGTGCAAGGGCAGTGGCCAGGCTGATGCCAGCAAGCAATGTTCTCATCATTAGAGGGAGGGGCTATCTAGCTTATCGTCCAACTCTCATAACATAGAGCAGGTGCAGAGAACAATCAATCAATCAATCAATCAACAGGTACTTATATACCGCTTTTCAACACGAAGTTCACAAAGCGGTTTACAGGCAAATAGTAATAATAAAGTTAAATGGCTCCCTGTCCCAAAAGGGCTCACAATCTAAAAAAAGGCAGACCGCCAGCAACAGCCACTAGAAAGACTGTGCAGGGGTGAAGAGGGACAGTTACTCTCCCCCTGCTAAATATAAGAGGAACACCACTGGAAAAAGTGCCTCTTGTCCAGTTAGCAAGGTCTTTGGTCTAAGTCCAACTTTTAATTGGAACAGCTCAGTGGGACAAAATCAGCTCCCAGGGGCTAGGAGACACACAGAAGATGGCTGACAAACATACAAGATAGAAAATGGTTGCTGGGCTTGGTATCGGCAATTACATTATGAATATGTGGGGAGGGGGAAACATGCTTGGTTACCAAGAATGCAGTGTGACAGATATTTCACTTCTTGTTGGGGAAACTGTCTGGTCTCTCCTTCAGGATTCTTGAGAATGGCCAGGAGAGGCTGGAGATTGATGAGGATGGAGAGCTCCAAGTGGCAGAAATGCGTGGTAAGTGTTTTGGGAACAATAGGGAAGGACACACAACTGGGAGGAGAGAATCCCAATCCAGAAAAGGTCTTGCCTTGAACACCTGTTTGGCATAGATTGAGAGCAGCTCTGTAGCTCACCATTGTAGTGATCATTGTTCAGTGATCCCTGAGAAGGGCTTGCCATGCGTTATCCATGATCAGCAGGGCAAGGAACAGAATATCTTGGGGCAGGCTTTAATTGGCCTGTATTTTTCCCACATTGCACTGGGTCAGTGGAGAGGTCCAACTGGTTCAGGATTCTCTATCGACACACTGTTGTGGACCTTCCTCGGGTTAGGATTGTCATTGTCCAGGGAACTTGGAATACTTCCTAGGCTGCCCCTATACCTAGAGGTGTTTGAAAATGGTGTTATTTACATTACTCAGAAGTAAGCCCATTGTGTTCAGTAAGACTTAGGCCAGTGGTTTTCAAACTGTGGCTTCATGATGCCCCAGCCTGAAGAGCACTGCCTGTGTCCCCTTAAGGGCTGGGGAATGGCTACGATTGTGTCGCTTCTGGGCATAGATAAGGGCTGGGAGGACTTACCAGTACCTGTCCCAGTGTCCAGTACGGTTGGGGAGCTCTGCTGACCCCTCTGCAGGGCTCCCTGTGTGCTAAAAATGTTTTTTAAAAACCCTATTTCAACTCACTTCCTGGTTGCAATCACGAAACTGGAAGTGGGTCGCGATCCTTCTTCCTGTATAATTTTTTAATTGCAGAGGGTCCGCAGGGCTCTCCAACCCTACTGGACACTGGGGCAGACACTGATAAATCCCCCCAGCCCCAATCTATGCCCAGAAGCAACATGATTGTAGCGATCACATCGCTGCCATTCCCCCACCCCCATAAACACTTACAGCGGTTCTCAAACTCCTGGAGTGTTTGAGAACCACTTGACTTAGGCTGTAATAATCCTATTTTTTGGTCAACAGGCACACCCTCTACCTATAACACATGCTAACCCTCCCCCACTTGCTCCTCTTTATACAAATTCCATACTGCTTATTGCGAGGCAAAACACGTGGTTCTCCTGAGCTGAGCTGTGATGTGACACTGGGTATAGTGTCAGGCTGAAAGGAGGGTCTGTCCAGGTGTGCTGTTTCTTCTCCTTTCCTCCAGATCTTGGGAAACTGAAGGCCAAAGTGGAACTCGTCCAGCAGGAGCAGCCAGACATCCTGAGCTCTGCGACTGACCTCACAACTCCACCACGCTCGCAGAGTGCTGAGTCCACTTTTATCTACCCCGAGGATCAAGACAAGGACCTTCATCGGGCCATGGCCTTCAGTCTGTCTGAAGTGGAGAATGTGGGGCAGCATTCAGTTAGCTCCGCTGGCTCAAAAAAAAGACGAGGAAACAGCAGAAGGAATCGCAAAAGAACACCCGGATCCGCTGGTGAGGAAGTGGCTGCTCCTTTGGCCATGAGAGCCAAGAGTCCTGGTGCAGGAGACAGCATGAATACAGGGAACAAGCCAGCTGAAGGACCAAAGGCAGGAGGCAGCACAGAAGCACCAAGAAGTCCGCTTGGACCTGATGAGAATGACTCTGCCCTTAATGACATCCGCTTTGTCTTTCCTGAGATTGTACCTGCCCGCAGAGGAAGGGAATCCATCATGTGCCTCATTCTCTAATCCCTGAACTACAATGAGTGTCCAATAAAGGTCACGGCCTGGCTGCTAGTCACCACAATTGTATTATTCCCTGGGGAATAGCAGGGTTCACCTGCAGGGAACCTGCCTAGCTGCGTGAACTGTGAAGCTCTGCTGCATTCTTGCACTTAATGTGCATAATACATTCAAAATTCAGAGTTTGGGTTTTCTGAGTACAGAAACGTAGGGAGACCTACCATAGTAGAAAGTGCTTGGGGAGGAGACTTATGTCAAATCCCAAGGATTTGCCTGAATATTGAGGGCCTTCCCCAAGAGCCTCCACCTTTTGATACTAGGTGGAGAAAGGACCTTTTCAGATATGTTACCCCATCTCTGGAATGCTCTCCCCAGGAAGTTTGACCTAATACAGTACCGACTCTTTCTTTTTGGCACTAGGTAAAGAGCTTTTCATTTAAATAGGCCTTTAAAGATGTCATCCGGCCTGGCTTTTAAGTCTGACACCTTCTTTTCTTTCTTTCTTTTTCTTTCTTTCTTTCTTTCTTTCTTTCTTTCTTTCTTTCTTTCTTTACTTTTATGCCATTTTAATGTGCTTTTGAAATGTTAATTTCAAAACTTGTTTTAACATCACAGTAAACACCCAAAGAATACTAATACCAGAAGGCAAGGAAGGAATAAATTCAAGCCTACCTAAATGTCACCCCCACTGATCTTTGTTGCTTGCACATGCACAGAGGCTCTTACCTTTTCAGCCAGGTTGCAAGAACACAGACATATATTCTTGGGTAATATAGAATGCATTTATTTATTTATTTTTCACATTTTTTATGCCACCCAATATATTGTATGAGCAAAACATCAGTCTGTTGAACAAGATGATGATAATGTTCTGTTTTCCAATGTATCCTGGAATGAAGGTAACACCATCTGGAAAAGTTGCATGCTAGCAGGGTTGGGAGATTATTCTACTTGGCAGCAGACAGTGATTCCTGCAGCTGAGCCCTACCTTAATGATCATTACTGGAATGAACTGTGATGAACCCACCCCTTTTATTTGCTTAAATAAGTTCTGCTTGGGATCTCAGTACAATGCTAGGAACATGACATAATGCATGGCAAATTCTGGGACTTCAAAAAGACCCCCCCCCCTCCACACACACTTTTATTTGTTTAAAAACAAGCAAATTCAAGCCTTCATAATTCCAAAGAAAACAATTGCATGCTTGCCAGGTCATAATAAGGACATTGTTTCTGTGCATTTGCTCTACGGTAGCCACAGTTTCCAGAGAGGAAAAAGGCAATTGCTTATCTGCAGATTTTAATTCATTTAAATTTAACTTTGCCTGACATTAAACCTGGCATGGCTCATCAACCTGCCTAGATGGTCCTCAAGCCTTGGAAGGTATGAGCAGACTCTTTTGTGTTGCTCCTGTCCAGAAGAGATGAGTAACATCCCTTGAGTCACGTGGTACAGAGGCACCAGCAGGCCCAGCAAACTCCTAGCAAGCAGTGCCCCAAAGTGCTGAGTCACTGCAGCTGGCTTCTCTTATTTATTCAGCCTACTTGCTCTGCTTTTCAGTTTCTATATCAGCTGCTGCTCACCAGTTTACAATAGTTAATTTTTCTTTGCCTTCTGGTACTGCTTGTGCCAACTATTCCTTTTTGCCTCATCCACAGCCTCATCCAAATGGTTACATTAAATTTCTAAAATGAATTATTCAGAGTGAACAGCCCTACCTGGAGATGAGATCCTCTGACTTGGAATCTTACAATGGGTGGGGGCAGTAGGGGATTTCTCAGCGGGGACAGCAAGTTGATTGGCAAGAGCCTTCTGTCCAGTATTTCTTCATGTGTTTCAGGTCTGAACCCAAGCACGGAAAACAGGCTCCAGGGCTCGACCTCAATGAAGTCCAGTTCACAAGAAGCCAAATGGAACACACAAGGAGTCCCCCTTACTTCCAAACCCCTGAACTGACATAAGAGGAGGCGTACTATCTTTCTCTCAAGTGTCAGGATTTTGTCTCTTTAGGATTTCTTTAGCAACCCACAGAAGCCCCCAAACTGACATTTTGTCAAAACAGTAGCTAGACATTTCCATTGTTGCCCACCCCAGGGTGACAGCCCTAAATAGGTCCCAGGGCACTGTCTGAGAAAACTAAGAATGTCTTGGACTGTTCAGTGTGTGGATGGATACTGCGGGGCAGAGGCGTAGCATGGGGGACCTGCTTGGCCGTCGCCCCGGGCACAAAATTCTTAGGGGTGCAAAATTATGGGCCCCTAAAAACTGAGGCCTGCAGTGCCCTGCCCCCAAGGAGAATGCAGGTGTACTCCTTGGAGGTGGGACTCTGCTAGCCTTGGCATGTCTGATGCCTCCCCTGGCTTCAACTGAAGTCAGGGAGAGATGCTCTGACACCCTGCCTCTGGTGATGCTCTGACACCCGCTCTGACACCCGCATGCCCCTGCCCACTTCCCAAGCTGGGAAGCAGATGGGAGCACCTGGTGCTCCTGCAGCCCAGATCATAGGATTTTGTCCAAGCTGTGGAAGAGAGCCCAAGTGCCCCTGCCCGCTTCCTGGCTTGGGAAGTACGCAGGAGCACCTAGTGCGCACACTTGCCATGGCTCTGACCATTTTGTCCGAGACGCGGCAGTGAGCCCAGGTGCCCCCATCCACTTTCCTGCTCGGGATTATTTTGGCTGAGCCACAGCAGTGAGCACACCAGGCGCTTATGTCTACTTCCCTATCCAGGAAGCAGATGGGAGTGCCTGGTGCGTTTGCCACCCAGACCATGGCAGCGAGGCCCTGCGCGTGATGTCATGATGTAGGGCATCATGATGTCACGTGTGTGTGTGTGTGCGCGCGCGCATGCGCACGCAACACATTCCTTGCCCCTGGCATGGGGAAGGCACGCTATGCCCTTGCTGCAGAGTCCCACATAAACCACCTTGAGTTCCATTATTAAGGGGGTTTGAAAATGGCGTAGGTTTTTTCTTTTTTGCAGATTTTGTTATTTGAAAGGCAGAAAGTGATGTTATGTGTTTTTATTCGAAGTTCTCATTGCAAGTGTTCGTTTTTATTGTTTAAATGCTTTTAAATTGTACCGGGTAGGTGATACAGCGTCAGCAGATGCAGTCACAGTATTATTTCTAATTGGAAACGTAGTGGTGTTTTGTGGTTTTATTCTGCTATTTTAACCCCCAAAGGCGTTAAAAGTTTTTGTGTTTTGTGTTTTTATACATTTTTAACAAAAATAAACACATTATGCATTATGGAACAGCGGTGGGATATAAATGCACTGTAAAAATACTCAGCTGGAATATAATGGTGGGAATATTCCTATAGGCACAATGATTAAAATGCCCACCAGTGTCAATATTTAAAGGAAATTTATTTCCATCACAAAGCTATTCTTGTTTCCAAAGGCCTGGCTTCAGCCAAGAGATTCAAGAAATGGCTTTCATGCCTGCACGTGGCCTTAAAAATGGCTGCTTCCCACCCGCTCATCCCTCAGCACTGTATGTGGAGCGTCTGGCAACCCTGAACGCGACAGGGGGAGGTGAAAGCATCCCTGGCATCCATTGCACAGCCTTCCAAACGGCCGCAGCGCTCCGTGACGGGCTTCAGAGAAAAGCCTGCGCCGCCCGACTGGCCACGGAAGGCGGACACTTTGAAGAGGCGCTGCCCTGGCCGTGGTAGCGCGTGTTTGCGCTTTGTGCGAACTGACTGACAGGTGCCTGCCTATTTCGGCGACACCGCGCGTGGGAACGGGAGTGGGCACCGCGTGCCCCAGCGGCCCCGCCCAGCGAATTCCTCCGGAGCCTTAACCAGCTGTTGTCTAACGTTGTTTTGCCTTACCTCATCAGTTCAAAGTGCAAAGCTCTGACATCACAATGGAGCGGGCGTTCTATTGGCCCCTACTCCTGCCCATCTTCAGGGCTAGGCAGGCTGGCCAGGAGCCGGCCTTCTCTCTTGACAGCCAGCCGCAAACGGAGAGACGGCGAGCCTCTGAAGAATTGTGTCCTGGGCGAGCAGCAGGGTGTAGCAGTGGACATGGTGCAGTCCGGACGGAGCCTCCTCAGGTGGTGAGGTACGGCCTGACTTTGGAGAGCCCTGTGAATAGGCTGGGGGACCGCTTGCCTGCCTGCTTGCGTGATGGGTATAGTAGAGGAGCGTGTTGGAGCGCTCGCTTCTAGCACTGTGGCTTCTTGCATAAAAGAAGAGCGAGCAGCTTGGCTTCACAGCAGTAACATTACAGAACGAAAAAGGCCGAGGCGAGCCCCGACCGACCCTGTGGAAACAGAGATCCTTTCTCGCCAACCCCGGGGCAGAGCAGGGGCAGGGGATGAGAGGGAGAGAGAGAGAGCGAGCGAGCCCCCGCCAGTGGCGTCTTTCACGGCATTCGAGAAAGCGCCAGAAGTGTTTCGAAATTGCGCCCGCTGCCCGTCTCCTGGGTAACGTGACCCAAGGGCCAGAGGCGAGTCACTCCAAATCCCCTCTCCCCGAACATCTTTACCAATCGCGCCCCGGGTGATTGAAAAGGGGCAGAATTGGGCCCCCTCCCTGCTTCTGTCGCAGCGCATCTATTTGGGGGTGGGCGTGTTTTTCCGAGCCGCCCAAGTGCTGGCGCGTACGAATGGTGGTTGCCATTCCTGAATACCCAACCCGGACCATAAAGCCTGTTCCTCCGCGGTTAATAGCCGGTGCAGCGCAGAGAACGAGGAGGCTGTTCTAGGATTTGTTTGTGTGTTTGTTTCATCCCCGCCCCAAAATGCCTGCAGGAAGAGGGTGTTTGTCGCATCTCGAAGCTGCTGCTTACATTGAATACGTGCTGGGTAGTTTTTTTCTTTCTTCTTCGGGCGGACGGGAAAATGAGCGTTCAGCTGCGCACTGGGCCTCGCTGCCCGCAGGGAAAGGCGCTATTAGAACACTCGAGAAGCTGAAACGCGATCGCTCCCCTGGGCTGGATGGATACTGTACTGCGTTGGTCCGGGTGGAGAGGGCAAAACAAAAGGAGGAGAGCCTGAAAAGGGTCCAGAGCGCCGGATGCAAAATGTTCATCCGACAAACAGCAAAACCTCACCTGCTCAGCAGGCGAGCGCGGGCACATGTAGCTGTGTTCAGACAACCCGCATATCCTCGGATTTTAACAAATCACTTGCAGAGTGGGAGGAATCGCCGGAAGATTTTTTAGACCAACTCCCTGCACGGAGTTAAAGCGAATCTCTTTGATGATAAAGCTATATCCTATCCAGTATGATTTAAGCAGGAAGAGTTTTAGATGTGCGTCTGGGAGAGGGGAGATTTCACATGTTTCGTGGAACTCCTGAAGAAATGATTTGGGGAGGTGGTGATGTGGACAGAATGTGCAGGTAATGCAAACTCTGTAGGGATCATCCCAGGGGATGTGCTTCTTTATCACTAGTATTTGTTTTGTTTGGGGGGGGGGATGACTATGACATGCTGAACCTTGGATACAGATAGCATATTTTGGCCTGGAAGTTCAGCTCTCCAATCTCTTGTCTATGTGGGTTAGTGACAAAATAGACACAATATATATGCTCAGAGAGACCCCACTTTACGTATTTCTGGGTCTCTCTCTCTCTCTCTCTCTCTCTCTCTCTCTCTCTCTCTCTCTCTCTCTCTCTCAGAAATAGATTCTGGGATAGATCTGAAAAAGCTCTCTCCACATTCCCATTGCCACTCCAAACCTTGGGGAACATTGGGGGGTGGTCTGTTTAATGTGGAAATAGAAACAAGTCTAAAGAGTGGCATCTTTCTGCTTTTTTTCCTCAGAGGAGGAAAATCCCCTCTCTGCTGAGGAAGCTTCCCTGCCTCCTCTAGAGTAACCTAGGCGGTGGCAGAAGCAGCAGCAGCAGCAACAAGGTGAGAGAACAGAAGATTCTGGGGATGAGAGATGAACCAGTATCTGGCAGTATGGTAGAGAAGTAGTCAAAGAATATGGACAGCCTGGAATTTGGGGTGGGATTTCCAATATGTGGAATAGTTCTTCTCCCCTCCCCGAAAATGTCTTGGTAGTCTGGGGGAGGAATTTTGACAATAGAGCTGAAAAGCAGAAAGTACATGGGAGCAATAGAATTTCTTGGAAATGAAGGCCAGTTGCTTGAATCAGAGACGCTAAAAGATGAAGAGGAGGTCCTGATGGAAATTTGCATACAAAATAATAGGGGACCATCCTAGCTGTTGGGCTGTAAGGGATGTGGTGTCTTGACTTTCCAAGAGCAAGGGATTATTATTGAGTACCCCATTGCTTACGCACTGCATCAAGGGTACAACTGGCCTGCAAGATGTCTCTCTGCAGGGTGAATACTGAGTGGGGTGAGTGTGTCAGAGCTGACAAGGGTGAACCTGCAAGTCAGCAGGCTAGATCAGCTTCTGAAATGGGGCTGCCATATCATTTGATTGATCGCCCTCATCGGTGGCTTCTGCCTAGTGTTGCCACAGCAGTTATTCTTGCTCTTGGAACCCTTCTAATCTCTTAAAAACATAATGGCTGCTAAACCGCTTAGGGCATAAAGATTCTTAATGAAGAAGGCCTAGGCTAGTGTCCTTTTTGGTGCAGTGGAGCTGGGTCAGCTCAGGTGCTGGCTCATTCTGCCTCTGTGCAGAGACTGTACTGTTCTAAGGTGGCCCTGATTCCTAAATGCTAAGGCCCAATCCATTGTGTGATGGGTGGCGTGCGTGCATGCGTGGTTCCTGCTTTGAACTGCATTCATGTGGATGCATCTCTAGGTGGCCTTTTGTCCCGTGGCAGGTGGCAGTGACAAGTATCACCAACAGCATTTCATTAGTGCTGACATAATTGTGTTTCAAGCAATTACTGTGACCCTGTTAGTGCATATGAATTGAGCCTGAGCTTCTAATTAGCAGATGAGCTGCTGTAGTAATTTGAACCAGAATGCCCATTCCGGGTTTTGGAAGCATGGGGGCCCAGGATTGTCATGTGCTTATAGGAGTTGTTTATAGGACAACTCCTTTAGGAGTTGTTTCAGAATTAGAGCAATATCCCTGGATCCTGACATAGGTAAAAGGACAATTCAAAAGTGCTCTGTTGTATGCTTCCCCTTTCCAATGACATTTGTAGATTGGTTTAGCAGTTCTTCTCCAGAATCTCTTGTATAGGCAACTACATGCCTTCTACACTTGATCCTAGAAGATTAGCTCCTATGTGTGGACTTTGCAGGAGCATCTGGCTGACCACTTGAAAAACAAAATGCTGAACTAGTTGGGCCTTGGGCTTGATCCAGTGGGATCTTTTGTTCTTACCTTAAATCAAAGGAGTGCCATCTGCTGTACAGCCTGGCCTGGTGCAGAGTTGTTGGACTTCTCTACTTAAAAAAAATAGCAGCAGGATTGCACTGCTGCAGTTATAGACCGTAGCTGAAAAACTTGTGGGTCATGTCCGCTGAAATCAGGCTTCTAATGGTGGGAGGCTAGGAGGGAGAACAGGAGGACTGTGCCTCCACAATGTTCTGCACTTCCTTAAGGCAATCAGTCCCTCACAGCAGTATCTTCCAGCTCTTGAAACGCTGTGACCTGCGACACTGTGTGTTTGCACTGCTGTGTTGCTTAGACCAAAGCAGAAAGTAGTAGAAAGTGGCATGAGACTGGAAGCTGCCCATTGGCAATTTATTCAGATGGTATTTACTCAGATGGTATTTTTCTCTATTTATGACTTGGCTAAGGGTCAGGCTAGATGAGATGCACAATTCTGTGTCTGAGCATTTTTAAAAACTGTAACCATGTGGGTGGCCTCCCATTCAGATTGGGACTATTGAGTGGGAGGGTGTATAATCCTTTCCTCTCATGCTGTTTTTTTTTTTTT
>JAJKFI010000014.1:21517800-21535040 GCA_029204185.1 Lerista edwardsae
GGGGGGCCACCACTGGGACACACCTTAATCTACCACTCTGAGATTTTCCCCCTATTTCATATATGCTTGGTCACCTTGTGACAAAACCATGTCATTTTGTATATTCCACGTCTTCCTCTGGTTTCCCCAAGAACATGACATCTTAGAAAGCCCACTTAGAGGGACTGGCATATTGCTCCATTCAGAGGGCAAGTACGGATGCCCAGGTGATCACAAAACCTTGAATTGACCTTAGGCTTCTTAAGGTCAAGCCCAAGGATTATTGTACGTGTTCCTGCTTGGCTTCCTTAGGAATACGTCTGCATGTGGTCATGTTCTTCTCCATCACCCTGTTGTTCAGGAAATTGTATGGACTCTGCAAGCTGATCCTGGAATATGGACAGCTAGGGAACAGTGAGATTTAGAAGCTTTAGCACTCAATCCTATCTTTTCTTCTACCCCTTTTGGTGTGGCCACACCAAAAAGGAGCAAGCTGTATCCAGCGGGATGGCGGTGGTGGATCAGGAGGCTTTGGAGGGGAAAGCAGATTTAAATTCCTTATGCCTCTGTAGACCTCCTACTCTGCAGTGAGTCTCCTCAAACCACACCAGCAGAAGCCCAAGAAGAAGAAAGGGGTGGGGAGGATGCCAAAACAGTGTATAGGATCCAGCACAGGCCATTGCCACTGAATCCACCTCCTCCCACCTCCTCTCTCTCTGCTCTAGTCCTGTCCTCTCCTTGCCTTGTTTCGTTCCACCCCCTCTGCAGCATTACCTGCTCTGCAGTGGTGTCATCTAAATGATTTAATAACAGGTACTCACTTTTGATTGGCACATGTCGGGACCCGCCCACCGGAAGTGACATCATAAGCCGGAAGTGAGGTCGTGGCAGGAAGTGACATGAAAAAAGCTCTTTTTGAGGCCTCAGACAATTTTAAACTGACCCAACAGTTGCAACAGTATTCCACAGCACCCCCAGAACATGTTAAGGAGGCCTGGCATCATGTTAAAGTGACCCAACAGTTCCAAAACCGCAGAGCAGCTCAATTTTCAGTGGCAAGGCAAGGCAAGGCTCCACTCGCTGCCTGCCTGCCTGCCTGGCTCTGAGAACATGCAGGCAACTCAAACGTGCAGGAAATTCAAATGTTGCAGGGGACGGAGTCGATGAGTGGGCGGGTGAATGGACGGGGCCAGCCGTAATCCTAGGAACCGGTACTCGCGTACCCCCGCGTACCCCCTGCATGACATCACTGCTGCTCTGGTGGTTGCAGACAGGTCCAGCAATGGTTGGGGAGTGCTACGGCCTCTTGTGGCAGCATTCCCAAAATGGCTGCCGACAGAATGCTCCATGCACTGTTGGTGGCCATTTTGCAACAATGGAAGTGTCTTCTGCTGTTGTAAACAGCTATGGCTAGCCGCCCAATGTGGATAGGACTGGGCTGCCCAATAACTACGTTGCCTTTAAGTTCGCCTGTAATTGTCTGCTTGTATTTTTGGTAAGATTTGCACCTGGGCACTTCGAGTGCCCAAGCCATCTTCCAGTTAGCTTGTTCTGTTCTTGTATTGTGTGAATTCTTTTTACACCTGTAGTGCACTGAACTCAGTCAGAGCCTTGCCAAATTTCTCCTGGACCCTTGACTACATCTTATCAGTTTATGTGTTTGGGGGAGTTCTCACGGAAGGAGGCTTTTTAGGATGATTTCATAATGGCAGTGGAATCTACCAGTTCTGGCCCTGGCATGGGGACAGAGAAGAAGAAAGCACCAATTTCAGGGCTCCCCTACCCATCGGCATAGCTCAATCCATTTGCTTGAACAAGACCTAATAGTTAACAACACTAGCATTTATATAGTGCTTTTTGAGAGATTAAAGCACTTTGTATACAACAAGGCAGAAGTTCTCAAACTTTTTAGCACCAGGGCCCATTTTCAGAATGAAAATCTGTCTAGGACACACCGGATGCCATGGCTGGAAGTGCCGTTACTGTGATGCCAGAGCCTGCTGCTTTCCTGAGAATGCAGCAATATATTGGGTTCTTTCTCAGCCATTTTCCAATAGCAAAGTGAGGGCGCATCCTAAAATGAGTTAGGCCGGCATAAGCTAGGCCAGTAAAGTTTGGCCAGCGCAAGGGCCACCGTAAAGTATGTTTAGGCCACTCTAGGAATAAGAGAGGCCAGCACACAGACGTGAGCCATCCTCCCTGACTCTTAGTCCAAAAATGCTTTATGGTGTCCCTTGTGCTGGCCAAACTTTGCTGGCTTAGTTTATGCCGTCCTAACTCCAGTTTAGGATTGCGCTCTGAACAAGAAAGAAAAAAAGCCTATTTACTACCTTGACACAAGCAAAACAACCACACAGCCCTCCCCCTTTCCAGCATCCCATCTTTCCATATTTTCAACATGGCTGCTCTAGGTACTTCGTGACCCACTTGAAATTGGCTTGCGACCCACTGGTGGGTCCCAACCCACGGCAATGAGGTATAAGCATGGTGTCCTCTGTTGCATCTGGTCACCCATTCCAATCTTGCAGTTGGGGGATAATGTTAAAGCTGAGAGAATAGTGAGTTCCTAGTCAAGGTGACATTTGAATCAGTGACGTCCTGGTATATAATCAAATTTATTTAGAGTTCATCCATACTGAAGTTTCCTAGAGGTGCTGGGTTAGAAATCTTCATGTAGACAATGATTCAGAATGCAATCTTTTGCTTTTCTACTCAGAAAGACATTACAGACAATAGAGTTTACCCCTAGGTAAGATTGCATAAGAGTGCAGCTTTAATGAGAATACAGGCAGGACTATCCCAAGTACTATCCCAGATGACAGTCCAGCTTTCTTCAAATACTTCGGGGTTGGGTGGGAAGAGAGAGTGAGAAAAAGAGAGCAAGAAGATTCTTGTCAAACACAAATGCCTGATGAAGAACTTTCTCAGCAAAAAAAAAAAAAAAAAAAAAAAAAAAAATAATAATAATAATAATAATAAAAGTTCTTTGGTAGTTGTTTTGTACAGTACACAGTATTTTATTCTGTAAAATCCAGAATGCTACGCAAAGCCCACTCAAATGCTTAGAAGGCAGCACAGCTCAAATCTTCCCATGGTGTAGTATAGAAGAGTCACATGCCAGCAGGTGGCAGCACAGCTCAAATCTTCCCATGGTGTAGTATAGAAGAGTCACATGCCTAGCATAGTCCTCTGCAATGAGATGCAGGATGAGAGTTTATAGTTATTCTTGCTTTCCCTAGTTATTCTGCATTATGCATTGGACTGTGGGCTGCTCCACCTGTCAGAGCATGCTGTTTCAAAGCATGTTGCTGAAACTCAGGCTGATTTCACAAAACTCTGCCAATGTCCCTGAAAGGCAACTCTTGTCTTTCCTGCTTTCTGAGTGCTGAATTCCCCAAGTTCAGCAGAAATCCAGTAACAGATGTGCAGTCTTTGCCCCCCCCCCCGCAATCCTTTCCCCATTTTTTTTTCTCCCACTGCACTCTCAGACCTGGCTACTACATCCATCTGTGCCACCCCAGCCACCCTTCTTTCCTTATTTGTTCATCTTTGCTACATCTTGCCTTCCTCCTTTTCTGCTGCCTGGCTGCATTTTACTTTTTCTCCTCGAGGGGCGATCTGGGGGTCAATGCCAGGTTCCTACCTCCAGGTGTGTGCCCCCTAGCGCCACTGGCCCCCCAGCAGCCTTGCATGGCCACAAAGTTTTGCCCCCCAAAAGGGGCGTGTAGTGCTTTGTAGCCACTTCCCAAAGCAACTTTGCACTCCTACTCGGGGGGGGGCAGGGCGGGGGCAGCCCAGGTCATCACCCCTTCCAGCCCAGCACCCGGGCATTTGCACCCTTTGCACCTTGCTAGGTCTGCCACTGCTCTCCTCCCCACAAACACTAAGGCAATGCTGCCTCCCTCTTTATCACCTGCTGTAGTTCTGGTTAGTATGTATAGTGGTTGGAGTGCAGGACTAGGCCTGAGATGTGGGTTCAAATCCCAATGAAGCTCACTGGGTGACATTCAGCCAGTCGTTTTCTCTGAGCTCATTCTACCACACAGAGGTGTTGTGAAGGTTAAAGGGTGGGGAGAGCGAGCGGACTATGCTGAGCTTGATGGAAGAGGCGGATAAAAATGCACTGTAATATAAAAAGTACTGCATCTGGCCATGAAACCCCATCAGCATAAGGAAACCACACATAAACTATCTAGTGCCCCCTGCAGGATAAGCCCTGCATGAATGCTTGATTAATGCTTCTCCTGCCTGACCTGCAGTCTCTCAACTCATCCTAGACAGGGGTGTGCAACTTGTTTCGTACAGCGGGTCGAATAGCATGCATGATGCCTGCTGAGGGCTGGAAGTGATGTCATTGAGCAGGAAGTGATGCCATTACGCAGATGATGACCAGAAATAAGCACTTTTTCTCACTCATTACCTGCAAATGACAGAAGAGAAAATGCACAAACCTTGATCATATTTTCAAGATATGGGAGAGCCCAAATATCCTTTCAGCAGTGACCCCTCAACACAGCTTAGCAGCTGGTGGTGGTGCTGGGAGAGCCCAAGGGCTGAATTAAGAGCTGAGGGCTGAATCTGCCCCCCCAGGTCTTATGTATGACACCCCTGCCCTAGACATTTCAAAAAACATTTGGCTACGACATGTGTCTGTGTGTAGAGCATGGAAGCAGGTCATTTTCTCAAATATTTGTCTCCTAATCTCCCGGGTCACAGAGGGGAGCAGCATATTGTCTCAGCAGTCGGCATTCCAGGTGTCTGTGACATGCACGGCATAGGGAAAAGGAAGGGAGGGCTGGCCCTGAGAAGTCCCCTTCCCCCCAGCACTAATATGGAAAGCGCCATCCGCCCATGTCTATCTTTGCTAAGGAAGCCGAACCACCCCAGTCATACGCTCTGCTCTGCTCTGCTCTGCTCTGCTCTGCTCAGCTTGGGTCAAGAAATGTGATACTTCAGACGGCAGCTGCCATGAGGGGGGAAGAGCAGGGGGAAGTGTACAGGAGCTAGCGATCTAGTTTTCCTGGGCTCCCCCAAAAGGGGGGGGGAAATCCCTGTGTTGTGAGGGGAGCTAGCCCCCCTGAGCCACCATAAGGGCTTTGGAAGCGGCAGGTGTGGGTCGTAGGTGCTGGGAAAGCCTGGAAGGCGGCACCCTCGGCAAACAGCTGGGCCCCCTTGATGTGCTGGGATGGGCTGGCTGCAACCTGAGACCGGCCTAAAAATAGCCCCCTGCCTGGCAGAGAAATGACCTTCTGGGACTTTGTCCGGCTGGGTGGGCAGGCACCTGGAGCCACGTCAGTGCCCCCTGGCAGGTACCCAGCGGCTGGGGGGTGACACAGAGAGAGGGTGAACACCAAGCGAGGGGAGCGGCTGCTGGGGGGGCTCTGCTAGGCCCTGTGTGGCTGGTGGCATTACAGAGCCTCAGATGAGGGGGTGTTATGGGAAAGGACAGCAACTACAGACCCTCTGAAAGCGACTGAGGTATCAGGCCCCAAGCCATGCAGAGGTTTCAGGGGCAGAGCAGCCTGGGCCGGGCCACAGAAGAGGCTGGGGGGACAGGACGGGGCCTGGGGAGAGCCCCTCCCAGCCCTGCCATCCCCCCTAAGAGAGCCAAAGTCACCGCTGAGCGGGGAGGGCCTGCAGCCCCCGTCTTCCTGCAGGAGCTGAAGGACACGACTGTCAGCATTGGCCACAGCGTCCAGCTGAGGGTGGCCGTGACCGGCTGCCCCCAGCCACACCTGAGCTGGTACAAGGAGAACACACCTATTGCCCCCATCAAGGAGAGGGCGGAAAAGGAGGAAGAGTATGGCAGCTTCTGGATTTGCAGCTGCAGACCGGCCGACGCTGGAGCCTACCGCTGTGTGGCCAAGAATGAGCATGGTGAAGCTGTCAGCACTGCCACCGTGATGATCGCAGGCATGGAAGGTAAGGACAAAGTGGGACACAGGGCTGGGTGGGTGAAGAGGCGGGCAACCCGTGCACATGCCCCAGGGCATTCCCTGCTCTGCTAAGAGCAACTTCTGCATCCGCACTGAGCAACAAGCTTCCTAAGAGGAACAATAATTGGCGCTTTTTTCTGATTGGCTCTAGGGTATCAGGTATGATTAGGGATTAGCAGGGTAAGAGTCCTGCCCTGGACGAGACCTTTTTTTCCAGTTTCAATCCACAGCCCTGCTAGCTGGAGTACATTTACAGAATGCCTTGAACCACTTCCAGAGTGCATTTCCCTTACCTGTAATTAAGCATCTGGGGCAGGGCTGCCACAGGTGGTTGGCTCCCAGCTTCCTCTGCTTGTAGTAATTAGTCCCTGACCTGCAGAACAACTCTCTGCCATGAGTAAAGGCATCCTGTAGGGGAAATCGGGGCTTTCTGAAGGTTGCGTTGAAAACTTGTTTGGTTCAAGAAACATGGACTTTTTTGCATGCATAGAATGGGGGATCAGATCAGTGTAAGGCAATTTGAACGGATTAGTGTGTTGAATTTGCTTAATTTGCTTAAGATTTAGGCCCAGGACCTGGGAAAAGTATTTGTTCCCAATACCAGGCTGGGAATTAAACATAAATAAAAGAGAGCCTCTGGGCCCGCGCAGAGTGACACCGCTTTATGACCAGACCACCGCAATCTGTTCTCACATGTGCAGGATTAGGGTAAAAGGCTTCCAAGCAAACCTCAAACTGGGCGCTGTCGATACTGGGCAGTAAACACCTTATCTTTGCATTTTTTTTTCTTTGTAAGTATGGTTGATGTTCTGCCTATGATGGGGGTAGTTCTGTTAGGCTGAGAAATGTGACACAGCCCGATTCAGTGAGTGGCACTGTGGCACAGGTGGGGCCACGCCACATCGTATGTTCCAGCGGCAACAGGAGCAGAAGCCAGGCACATCCTCCCCCTCCCACACCCCACGTGAGCACAGCCATCCATCTTTCACATCTGAAAGCTGAGGAGTCCTTTCAGGAAATTAAAACACTTCACAGCCCTCCTGCTTGCTGCCATGTAGGTGGCTTCTCAGTACATCTTCTGAATCACTCTTCCTCCCCCCGCATACATTTCAAAATCTAATCTGTGGTTCTGCCTTCGTGTTGGTTGCTGGGCGGGAGCAGCTGATTGTCTAATGGGGAGTGTGCGTGGAGTGCAGCCAAGTCCTCCCATTGGTTTTACCTAATCTCTGCTCAGGGTTCAAGTTAGAATTACAGGCATGCAGTGGAGTTTCTACAGGGAGGGCAAAGCTCTAAGTCTTGCAAGAAGCCTTACCTTGCAGTGGAAATCACTCCTCCCCTGCACCGTTTTAGCCAATCCTCACAGGGAACAGCGACATCTTGGCGTTGCTTACTGGCTACAGCAGCAAGGGAGAGGAGGGATTTACATGACAGGGTAAGGCTCATTGCAAAACTTAAAGCTTTGCCCTCCCTATAGAAACGCCTCTGCAGGCATGCCCCGGTATCAGTGGTGGGATTCAGCCAGTTCTCACCTATTCTGCAGAACCAGTTGGGAGAGGGAAGAAAGGCAGTGGCCCCCCTGAAGGACATAGAACCGGTTGTTAATTTATTTTAATCCCACCACTGCCCGGCATGCACTGATTCAGTATCCCTGGTTTCAGTTATCCACAGATACCATGGATAATGGGACACCTATTAAAAAGATTGAGGAACATTGATTTCTTTTTTTTACCTGGTTGCAGCAAAACCACTGATGTTCCCCTATCTTTAAAAGGGCATCTCCACGATTTCAGGTATATCTACGGGGAGGTCTGGAACGGAACCTCAGCAGATACCGAGATATGCCTGTACTGGCTCTCAGCTCAGAGGAAGCTCCTATTCCTTTAAGAAATGCACAAAAGGGAAAAGAACTGTCAGGCAGACTTCCCCCTCTTACCGTGCTCAATGACAAGAGAAGGCATTCCTGGCAACATTCCCCTCTTCAAGGTAAAAGAATCATTCACACTCTGGACCTGGCAGCTGGTATTTACATGTTTCAGGGAGACTCTGCTGCAATCTTTGCAGGCTCAGTGTACCCCCATCCTTACATAGGGGAAAATCACGTACGTGAGCTTCAAATGCAATTTGTACTTGGGGGTAGTATTCCCCTAGTACAGTGGTTCCCAAACTATGAGTCCATAGCTCATCAATGGGTCATGCCCAAATTTTTGGTTGGTTGCTAATCTGACAAGCCAAATTAGGCTGTGTGCATCAAGGGTTACTTGTGCTACTTGGGAGGGGGGTACTGTTGCCCAATCACCATTATAGGCACAGAGGCTTGAGTGGCTAAGTGAAACTTTGGTAAAGGGATAAAGTGGGAAGGTGAAACTTTTTTTGGGTGGGTCCTGATGCTAAAATGTTTGTGAAACACGGCCCTAATTTGATCCAGCCAATCAGAGAACCATATGGTAGCTGTTACTTGGGAAAGGCATTCCATTTTGTCTGGAAGGTAGAGGTCAAATCCTGGACCGATACAAATATCACTGGGATGGAACACTATCCTGGCCATAACTGTTATTGCTGGTTTCTTACACAAGCTCCTTGGTGGCTGCCTGCCTTACAGCATTATGCATCTACCTTCTGTTCCATGTTATATGTCTCAAGAGGCAGCTGCTGTGGCCTAGCCAGAGGCATCATCCAGGCGGAACGGCCCGGTACTCCGTTCCGGTAGTTCCGCGGAGGGTCCGGGCCGCGCCGCCTCTCCGGAGGACAGGCGAGCTGCTGCTGGGCCCACCCACCCTCCCACTTGTGTCCAGAATCGCTCTAAAATGGAGCAATTCCGGCGCAGTGAGTCTTGGGGAGGCGTGGCAGCCCTCCGCCATAGGGGCGGAGGGCTGTCAATCATCCGAGCATTCCGGTACTTCGCACGCTTGGATGACGTCACTGGGCCTAGCTACCCTTCTCAGAGTGCAATCCTAAGCAGTTTTCCGGCACTGGGGTAAGGGCAATGCAGCTCTGAGGTAAGAGAACAAACATTCCCTTACCTTGAGGAGGTCTCCGTGACTGCCCCCCCCCAATTGCAGGATGCAGCACGTGCCCCATTGGCACAGCTATGTCAGTGCTAGAAAGTTGGTTAGGATTGCACCCTCAGAGTCTGACTCAAGGCCCGTGCACACATATGCTTCAAATCTCCAAGCTTTGTGCATGTCTGAGGAGGTTCTACTTCCTTAAGCCTCCTGTGTTAGCTGAGGAGCAAATGTTTTGTAACTTTTTGTAACTGGGAGAAACCAGTGAGAAGGTTTCTCCCTCACTGGAGACCTTCAAGCAGAGGCTTGACAGGCACCTGCTGGAGATGCTCTAGGAGCATTTCCTGCTAAAGGCAGGGGGTTGGACTAGATGACCTTGTAGGTTCCTTCCAACTCTATGGCTCTAAGGTTCTTGGTCCAGATACCAGAACATCTGAAAAATACAGAGCTGGTTCACAATTATTTGACTGAGACAATTCTCTTCTTGTGGCACATTCTATGCACGTGTGCATACATGCAGTGACAAAAGATGGGAAATCTGGTGCTAATTCACAAGAATTAGAGCTTGTCTCCACGTCATATCTTGCATTATGTGCATAGTGAAGGCAAATGATGGGACAAGGCGGGACGTACAAGATGGGACGGGACACAGAACTCTTTCCTCCATCACAGGAAGAGGTTTGTGGGCTGTAGAAACACATGAACCAGCCCTCCAAGTTACTGCAGTTCTAGCTCCTGAAAATACGTTTCAAATTATTTAAATGCCAATAAGCACAGTAGCCTTAAAACTCTGTGCTGTGATGAGTGTTAGTACAAGAATTAGCAGCTACAAACTGAAGTGGAGATTGCTGCCTAATAATCATTTGTAAATAAGACAAGCGAATGCTATTGTAGGATATTTTACTCATTTTAGTTCATCATTTGTGAACCTCATGGTGCTGTACAGTGAACCAATGATTCTTTTGGGTGTGGGGTGGGATTAGCTACAGAGACATCCCTTTCTCTTAAAACACAGGTTGCAGTGCAGAGTTCAAGCTGCCCTGCAGTGACCAGAGGTAGAATTGCCCAGTTTTGCTTTCCTGGCATCGATGATTTTCTGGCATTAAAATGGCACTCGCTGTAACTCTGTGCTTGATAGTGAGTTGTGAGGTATGTAAACTGAGATCCAAGATGCCCAACCACATTGCTTGCCATCCGCTTTGCTTGGGTTGAAAAAAAAAAACAACCTACTTGGGATGAATGAACTTCAGGTTCATGATGAAGCAGGTGCTTCCTGAGCAAAGTTTGTGCTACGGCAAAACAATGAATCTCTAAGGTGCCACAGCATGTGTTGCCTTTTTGTTGCTTCCAGCTATTGGAGTCCCTGGATGTTGTGGTGAGAATCTGGGCAAGCTCTCTTACTGCATTTCCTCCCTAAAGCCAAGTTGCATTGAGAGGATGAACACGTTAGCCAGCAACTGTGTGCAGAGGTGGATGGACAGGGCAAGCCTCTGACCCTACCATGCCAGGTGGCTCTATACCAGGACCAGCACTGGCACAATAAAATCACAACCTTTTCCACATCAACAGGAGAGCCTGTTGATGTGGGGTGCCTGTAGCCATGCCCCCTGACGCAGCCATGCTGACGTAGTCACGCCCCCTGGCATAGCCACAGCAGTAAAATGGCACCTTCAAATCTCTCGCTTGCCCTCCGTTGCTCCCGCCATCTCTCCTTCACTCCCTGTTGCTCCTGCCATCTCTCCCTCGCCCTCTGTCACTCCCGCTCCCACCATCTATCCCTCGCCCTCTCTCGCAAAGAAAACCAGTAAGCCCCGGGCCAGCCTCCCAGCCCCCTCCTAGCCACAGCACACAAGCAGGGCTACTTTATCAGTGCTGCTGGCTGGCTGCAAAGAAGTTAACAGTCTTATCTGGGTTCTCCCAACCCAATCACTTCATCCAATCAGCATGCGACAGGTGGGACCTACTGTAAATAAAAGCCAGTCCAAGGCCCATATTAGCCTTCTGACCAATGAAAAGGAGCATTGGAACGCATGCTTTCCAGCACTGCAACAAATTGGAGAGGCCAAACGGAATTTGGGTAGGTTTACCCACGCAACCAGGCCGAGGATTGCACAGGGGGTGCTTCAGTCTTTGGGGGCGTGGATAATGGGGGGACTGTCCCCAAAAAATTATTGTGGGTGCCCTCCACCCCCTGGCACCCACAAAGCCGGTGCCTATGCACATCAGTGAACAATGTAAAAAGCACAGGAATGGCTGCAGAAACGCAAATTAATTGGCAGACACTCCCACGGTGTTCCTAGAAGCTCTGCTACTGCCCACCAAATCATGACGCTGCATGCCAACCATGCCCCCACATTAGCCTGGCAGGGAAGGAACCAATCCACAGGCAGCAATGGGCACAAATGCTACAATGACATCACCCTCCTTTCCCCGTCTCCTCCCACACATACTGCACAAACTCATTGTCAGAAAGAGCACCCCCTCCAAATACCTCGTGACAATGCTTCCCTGGCCAGAGGTGAGTAGAACAGCATCTGAATTTGAAGCCAGAAGGTGGAGGGCTACCTACAGAGAGGACTTCAGACCCCATGGCCAGCAGTCTCCATATACCCACCCCCTGACCCCACCCACCCACCCACCCCCAGCACCTTGCACATTGAATCCACATGTCTCCCCTGAAGAAGGATTCAAAACCTCTTGTAGGACCAAAAGCTCTACCCCACCATGATGGGCACATTGGCCACAGAATGTACTGACAGCTGTGGAGAACAAGCATTTCCAAAGGAAGCCACAGGCAACCAGAAAAATGACCATGATAGCCGCAAGACTGCAGGCAGTCCCAGCTCCGGGATTCGGGGCGAGGAGTTGTGGGCCCTCAACCAGAATGTCTTTGGTGAGCTTCATGTCCTCCAATGGCCCCAGGTTTGTGCAGCAACAGCTCCAAACCCTCATCTCTTTCTGCTGGCTTGGCCAGACTGCAGGTGGGTGAGCAAGCAGATAGTGAGGAGGACCGCCCTCACCACCTGGCTCCCATTGCCACTTGGACACTTAGCCGAGCAAGGGGGCAAATGAGCCAGTGGCAAGGGCAGAAGGACCTAGTCAGCCATAGGCCCTCTGATGGACATGGGACCCTCTGCCAATGCCTGGCCTCACTGACTCTTTATGCCACCTCTGCCATGTCACCTCCCTGTCCCCATCCCAAACATGGGAGGGATTCCATCACATATAATAGCTGAAAACTGAAGATGCTCCTTGTGGAGTCACAGATCAATGGAAAAGCACAAGTTTAGCACACGTAAACTCCCAAGTTTGTTTGCTATCCCCCCCCCAAAAAAAATATTGATGGGAAGAGGCACATGTGCTGGGACACAGAGCAGTGCTATAATCCAAGGGTCTGGACCAATTTGAGTAATTGTCAGACTGGGCAGACTCATTTTGCCCAGCTCTCTTCAGCCTTTCTAACCACACCTCCCTAGGTAGGTTAAGAACATAAGAAGAGCCTCACTGGATCAGGCCAAAGGCCCATCTAGTCCAGCTTCCTGACTCTCACAGTGGCCCACCAGATGCCTCTGGGAGCACACAAGATAACTAGATTCCGGCATTTCGCTGCCACTCCCCTGCCTAGTCCTAGTTATTTTTCCAGCATACCTTGTGATCATTTCCTCCTTTCACGCTTGTCTCCTTCACGCAGTCCAACTATTTGGTTCATTGTTACACTATGCAGCAACTAGTGTGGTAGGGAGCACAAGTCTATGCAGGTTTTTACAGAAGGAAGTCCCATTGTGTCCAGTGTGGCATATTCGCAAGGAAGTGTGAATAGGATTGTAGCCTTAGCTTCTGGGACCTCTCCCTTCCCTTTTATTACTGCCCTGAGACAAGGGCATGGATGACATATCGACTCCCCCACTCCCAGCTCCACTGGAGTGTTACAATGAAGAACCCACTTCCCCCTTTCCAGGGCGTTTTTCCCATCATGAAGGCATATATGATCCAACATAGGAAGCCTAACTTTGGGTCTAACTATAGACCAATGATCTAATTTTTGCTTCGTTATAGACCATTGGTGTATAGTACTGCTGCCTCCCCTGAACAGTAGTGGCCCTCTGGGGTCTCAACATGGATGGCTTTGCTCCCCAATCTCCCAAGATATCAGAGATGAGAAACAAGTGCGGGGAGAGACCATCTACTAATCGTCCTAACTACAGAAGCACAGCTGGAGGCCACAGCTTTGTTGCACAGCTCCAGTGGTAGCCTGAGCCCTGACAGCATCACAGAGAGGGTAGGGACAACCAACCCTCATGTTCTTGCAGGGTCTCTGCACCCTAGGAAACTGCATGACAGAGGAGCAACAAGTGCAGTTTTCCATACTGCTTCAAATCATATCATTGAGTACAACTGTGCCTGTTACACTGCCTCTTAGAAAAGATACAGGAGCCTAGCAAGAACAAAAAGGTGGAAAACTCAAGAGAAAAAGACTTGGCTTCCTAATGGCAGTGGCTGCTGCAGCAATCTGCATGACGCTAGGGCAGCAATCTCCAACATTTTTCATCTCATGGCACACTGACAAGGCACTAAAATTGTCAAGGCATACCATCAGTTTTTTTTAACAATTCACAAGGCACAGCAGGCTGCTTGTAGGGGGCTCACATCCCCCAATGGCCCTATTAATAGGGTTACCAAATAGAGTTACCAAACTGGGACAGAATGCCTATACCTTTAAATATTGTTTAGGAGTGGGAATTTAGGCAGATACAGCTTTGAAACCCTTCCATTATGAGCTGAACCTGTGCAAATTCCCTCTTCTATACAATGGTTAAAGGTCTAGGCACTCGTCCCAGTTTGTATGTGGTAACCCTACCTATTAACAAATGACTCAATTGACGGCAGAGTTTTGAGTTTCTTAACCGTTTTTTTCCTTTTAGCCCTTGCTTTGTTCTTGTTGCCAAGACCTGGGCTGGTTCTTGCTCTTTTCTTTGATAAAATTGAAAACATAATTAAGGCAGAAAGAAAACAAGGCTAACAGAGAGTTACAACTAACAAACTTACTCCGCAGCCATCTTGGAATGAAGCAAATGACTCTTCCCTCAAACTCCTGCGGCACACCTGCAGATCATTCGCAGTTGCAAATAGCTGCCCTGAGGTGACGAACATCCTTATCTCTATTAGTGTTGCTGGATATTGCTGTGTTGCCTGTGAGATGCAAGGCTTGGGATGAGGATGGGGCTGGAACAGATAGTTCCTGTGATTGTGTGCTCATTAGGAGCTGGTGAGTGAAGGGCAAACAACATAAGATGCTGCCTATCCATGACTGGATCTTTTATTTTTTGCACTTCTGAACCTGGCGCTGTTCCTTGAAAAGTTGCTAGCTGCTGTGGCACCTTCCTCCATCTCTACCTAATGGGCCTTTCCCCACCCTCTCAGAGGGTCAGGCCATGCCATGCTGGTTTTCACTTCAGTAATATCCAGGCTTGATTACTACTGCAAATGTACTTTTTGTGGGGCTATCCTTGAATAGGACTCTAAAGCATCAATGGTGCAGAATACGAATCTCTTAACAAGTCTCTTAACAAGACTCTTAACAAGTCTTAACAAGTCTCTTAACAGCCAGCAGAAGACAGACGGGTGGCTAAAGAAAGAAGGCTAAATCCAGAAAGGAAGATCTGAATGTGTGTAGTTCTTGAAAGACAGAACATTTCTGTAAATTGTAAAAACCTTCGGGTTTATGAAAAGTCTGCCTATGTAAACCGCCTTGAGTTGTAATCACTAGAGAAATCTAGTGATCTTAAGAAAGGCGGTATATAAATACATGTATATATAAAAAGTATTGGGGTGTGTGCACATGTTCAACCTACCTAGCACCAGTTCCATGGGTTGATGATTTGCTTCTTGACTCAATTCAAGGTGCCTTGAACCATCCTTGAACCATTCTGCTCTTGGATCAGGCCTGGACCATAACAGCCAAAGAGCTGATTTTTCTCATTGTGCAAATAGTGTTGAACTTATGGACAATACAGCCCTGGTCTTTTGGGGGTCCTAATAAGGTATTACCAGAATTGTAGCTCTTGGGTGTGTTTTTTCCTCCTAATGGACTAACACTTCTGTCTATGATGTTATTACTGAGGTGACCTTACTTCAGATAGGTTCGGGGCATGGACTTAATCCAGCAAGAACTTGACAAATTCATTGGCCTGAGGTGGGGAGACAAGATTAAATCACCTCAGCCTGCCCTCTTATCCTTGAAATCTGTAGATATGGGATGCTGATGACAGCTCCACCCTCGTCCTCTTTGATGTCTTGGCTAAGCTTCTAGGAGAAAGGATGAGACTGTGCCCAACAGGGGGAGGGGAGAAGTGGGGCAAGGAACAGGAAAGCACAAATTTTGTTCATTCCTGGCAAGGTGGTAATGAATAAGTTGACAAGCTTTCTTCCAGATCTGGAGGGAAGACTTCCCAGCCTCTCCCTATCATTGCAGCTCTGCATTTCCCTAGTTGACGTTTCTTTTGTGCTGATCCAAGCACCTTCATTAAAATTCCAAAAGCCATTATACCACATTACAGAGGGCCATGGGGACTCCTAGGTCTGGCTCCAAAGGTTTTCTCATCTAATGCACTGCTCTGCCTAATGGTGACTTCACACATGACTAGCTTCCTACAGGATAGCACATCAGTGGAGAGAAATTTATTTATTTAAAAATTGTGTGTATACAAAGGGATGTGTAAGAACAGGAACTCACAGCTCTTGCATTGTAGATATATATATTCTCTCTCTCTCTCTCTCTCTCTCTCTCTCTCTCTCTCTCTCTCTCTCTGTGTGTGTGTGTGTGTGTGTGTGTGTGTGTGTGTGTGTGTGTAAAATTTCACCATAGTGATAGTAATAAAATTTGCTATGTGTGAAGCAGACTTAAATGTGAGGTCCTCTGCAGCTATAACAGCACTTTGTGGTTTCAGTCACTGCCCCCTCTCTGCTCCTTGTAGCTTTGCGCATTCTCCCAGAACACACGGGATTTGTCTCTTCTCCACTCTTTCCGCCAAAGGCTCTTCGTGGGCATTAGTCAGTCAAGAAAGAAGCAGACAAACACAGTCTTGCTCCCAAAGGGGCCGTGCTGCCATGCGGTCAGCTGAGCACCATGAGACAGATGTATTGAGTTCCAGCTTGCTGTCCTTCAGCCCCAGAAGCCTGACGACCCTTGAACTATTTCATGTATCATGTGAATGTTGTCAAAGCATTTCAGGCTGTGGCAAAGAAGGGCCTGGCCCCTGCTTAAAGTGGTGCGAAGTGTGACAGAGCGTAATCCAAAATGGTGCCTGAGCTTGCATAGCTGTCCCTGCGCTGACCCAGAGAGAGTTGCAAATATGCTATAAACCACAACTGTGATTACTCTGGCCGCCAACGCTGCATTCAAGAGCAGAACTGGCCAGAGCAGGTAGGGTTGTACTGACTGGCAAAGGGGTGTTGGGAGGGTGGTGGGATGGGGCATAAGGAGGGTGGAACAGAGGGCAGATCAAGCCCAGTAGGGGCTGGGATTAGCAGAGGCCTTCTCCACTGTATCCTAGCCTTGCTCCCAGGCCACTCATCATTACACCTGCCTTCCTGGAGTTGTGCCAGCTATATAGCTGGCGTGGATCCTAGAAGCCCCATAGGGCAGGCTGGGGCATTACTCAGGATAAGGGGAAATACATCCAGCGGTGTCTTCTGGGCAGAACAGTCCGGAACGCTGTACCGCTTGTTCCGAGGACAGGCTGTGACGGGGTGCCATTGCGCGGCAGATGCTGCACGCTTTTTGGCCCGCCCTCCCCTGCGCTTGATTCGCTCCGATATGGAGCTATTCCAGGTGCAGGGAGGTGTGGCGGGATCCGCACGGGGGCAGGGAGCTGCCACTCAACCGTGCTTTCTGGTTGTTGGCGCTGATGGATGACATCACTGAATACATCCCCCTACACCGAGGAGATCTCCATCCTTCTCCAAACCTGAGCTGGGTACAGTGCAGACCCTGCCAGCACAAGTTAGGACTGGCCTGTCAAAAACAAAAATAAAATAAAGGCCCTTATGCACTTCAGCTATAGAGTGAGATACATTATCTCGGGATCCTGAATCAGGGTCTCGTGCAGGCATTGACTAAGCAGTGACCTGGGAGGCTGGTGGCTGTGCAGTCTGCTGCTCTAGGGAAAGAACATGAGCCATGCCGTGGATGCGCCACGTCCCCCCACAGCCCATAATTCTTGATTCCTCTCATTATGATGAAAGGCCATCAGGGGCCAATATCCTCAGATAGAAAACTCTCTCTCTCTCTCTCTCTCTCTCTCTCTCTCTCTCTCTCTCTCTC